>CM055116.1:817960345-818175345 GCA_029206835.1 Rana muscosa
TGATTGGCCAAGCATGCGGGGTCACAGTGCATGCTTGGCCAATCACAGCGCCTGGATGACACTGCGATGGCGTAGTGCATTGTGGGCCGTTCGCGTCACTCGAATTTGGCGCGAACGGCCCAAATCGTTCGATCTTCGTCGAACGATCGAACAGCCGATGTTCGAGTCGAACGTATGTTCGACTCGAACATGAAGCTCATCCCTAGTGTCGACCTATCCTATTGACACCCGTTCTCCCTGTTCGCAGACTCAAAGGTAAAAAAACGCTTGGCTTTGGATTGTCTTAATTGATGCTAATCATTTAGATAGGATGATATGTTATACTGTAGGTACCAGATGTCCAGTCTGAGCCTTACAGGCCTACAAGTGTGAGAGGATTGGATAACAGGGTATGTGGATATTGGGCAACAAAGAGCCAGCAGTTTAGAAAGAAATGCACATATGTTTGTGTCAGTGTTCCTGCGCTGTTTTAGTGGGGTCATGTTCCCCTACCCAGCCAATTTACAGCCTGTTTTCAGTTGTAATGATCAGCCTTGAGCATCTGCTATCTAGCGGTTGATATTCAGCACTGCAGCTTATGACTGTACAGTACACCCCTGCCTTAATCATAAGTGCTTAAAAAGACTGCTGGGCATCAAACCTGTGCCTGATTAAAAATGTAGTCTTACTGCTCAATCGCTGGACAAAGGCCTGTCAGCATGGATGAAGGAATCTCCCCTGCTAACGGTGAAATTTGTGCCAGGTTACCAGCTCCGCCCATCTGCTGTCACTATGATTGATGTGATGGGGAATACAGATGTAGATGTGAGACTCTGTAGCAGGAGGGCAAAACATGGAACCCAGGTAGATAAGAAAAATTCTGGTCTATGGTGGAGTGACTGTTTAAAAGCATAATGCCCCGTACTTACGACCGGTTTTCCTGTTGGAAAAAGTCTGATGAGAGCTTTTGGTCAGGAATCCTGACCGTGTGTATGCTCCATCAGACTTTTTCCAACAGGAAAACTGCTGAAAAAAGATAGAGAGCAGGATCTCTTTTTTCCCGTTAGGAAAAAAACTGTTTGGAATTTCCGAACGTGTACAAATCCCGACGCGCTAAATTCCAACGCATGCTCGGAAACAAATCGACGCATGCTCAGAAGCATAGAACTTAATTTTGTCGGCCCGTCGTAGTCTTTTACGTCACCGCGTTCTTGGCAGTCAAAAGTTCACCGGACTTTCGTGTGACCATGTGTATGCAAGGCAGGCTTGAGAGGAATTCCGTCGGAATTCCGTCTGAATATTTGCACAAATTTCTGCATCAAATTCACCTGTGCAGCGACATTTGGCCTGCGCAATGAATAAAAAAAAAAAGCCTGTGTGTTTTGCTGCACCATTTGATGAATTGGCAGAAAGTCTCTCTTACTGGCAATGGATTCGTTTATTAGGCGCTCTCAATTTAAAGCTACGTCTCCCAACAGTCATAAATCTAATATCCCGATTACAGTGATACTGTCTAATATTGAAGTAATTAAACTGAAGTAGACACTGGTCTACATTGTCTGGTATACTACACACAGACAATTGAGTTTCAATGGAAGTCCAAATGCACTTAAAAATTCCACTTTGTTTTCTCCTCTATTTCTTATGATTCGGGAACTCTGTAACGTAGTAACTAGTGAACAGTTTCTGTTTAACACCAATTAAAGGGCTGACCTTGTCAACCTTGTTTTTAAATCTCTGCGCTGTACTTTATCTCCCCTTGACATTTTGATTTTGTATGATACTGATTAAAAAGGGATTATTTATTACTCACCATTAAATTGTTATATCACCTCTGATCCTATGTATTTTATGTATTTTATGTATCCATTTCCGATGTGGAATCATTTTATACTGAATTTGTTCTCATGGCAATTAAGAGGTGTGTCAGTATCCTGTTGCTAATTATGATGTTTGGTCTCATTTAATTTTCCACACTGTCTGCAAATGATAGACTGACATAAATGCTGACATTTTAATTTTTATTTTTTCCCCAAGATACTATTTTTAGCTGGAGTTTCACAAAAAAACATAGCCTCATATATACAGTATATATTTCTATGTAATACAAAAATCATTTAGTGTGCATTGTCTCCCATTGTCTGAAAGAATTTTTGAATGTATTTATGTGTAATGATAAAGAGTTCACAAATTAACTTATAGGTACATTTTTGAACTCAAAAATTATATTACATTTTTTCACTTCTGAGCAGATGACCAATGAAACACCTCACTTTTCTAGTCTACATCACAAATAAATTTGTACCTAAGCTCCTTACTTTGCTCAGCCACAGAAACCTTTGCAATACTGGAATTCTAGGGTATATCGCTGGAGGAATCACCAGCAGAAGTAAGGAGGCTGTGGTTACCTGATATAGATCTATAGTTAAGCTTAACCACATTGTACGTGTTTTTTTTTTTTTCGTTCAACTAGCGGGTTGAACCCCTGCTGTTCTATTGTATTTTGACAGGGGGAGCTGTGCTGTGAATAGATCAGCTCTCTGCTAATCTATTTATAGCAAACTCCCCGACACAAATTTCCAGCTGCTTTTATCTCCCGTGTCAGAGAGCTTTTCAGAAGTTATCATGCTAATAACAGATAACGAAGCAGCAGAAAGACGTGAGACTTAGGGCTTTGGAGAGAGATAGGTAAACACTACAGATATATGTGCCCAGTCAAATTTCATGAATGGGGTTTACATCCACTTTAATGCATTCTATGCAGTAAGATAAAAAGACTTCTGTGTGAAGCAGCCCCCGTCATCTCCCTAATACTTATGTGAGGTTCCTCTAGTTCCAGTGATGTTGTAGGAGTGTCTCGGCTGCCCAGGACTCCTCTCCTCATTGACTGAGACAGCAGCATGGCACCATTGGCTCCCGCTGTTGTCAGTCAAAGTAAGTCACCCAATGAGGAGAGAAAATGGGTGGGCCACGGCAGGGAGCTGTGGCTTGGCTCGGGTGCCCCCATAGCAAGCTGCTTGCTGTGCGGGCACTCAACAGGAGAGAGGGGCCAGGAGTACTGAAGAGGGACCCGAGAAGAGGAGGATCCAGGCTTCTCTGTGCAAAACCACTATACAGAGCAGGTAAGTATAACATGTTTGTTATTTTTAACAAAAAAAATCAAGACTTTACAATTACTTTAATAAAGGATTAGTAAATACATGTGTAGCACCCGCGAGTTTAGGCAGGGTTGCTCCTCACAAATTTACATTCCAGGAGTAGTTATCCTGGTGGATTGGTAGAGATCTATTGATTCCGCCATAAGTTTGGCCTTGTTGCACTTTTCTCTTCTACCACTAGGTGGCAGTGGCGTTGCTGGGTGGGGGCAGGGGGTGCCGACCGCACCCGGGGTACACCTGCCAGAGGGGTGACACCTGTGAGCAGCGGCATCGCGCGGTCCGCATACTCCTGCACTGATCTGTGTCTCTCTCAGCGGAGCGGACTGAAGCTGCCTCCTCGAGTCATCCCTCCTCTCTGTTTACATGTACACAGGACAGGAGGAGGGAGTCCGAGGAAGGACACACCACTATGCCTATGCTGTTCTGAGGTCTCAGTAGTGTATTTTATCTTAGATGGACATGTGCTGGGGGTGCTATGGGAGGGGAGATGGGGGGGCTACTAGCACAACTGGGGGGGTGTCTATGCTGATGGAGGGGGGTCTGCACTGGGGGGTGTCTATGCTGATGGAGGGGGTCTGCACTGGGGGGTATCTATGCTGATGGGGGTCTGCGCTGGGGAACTGCACTGAGGGGGTTCTATGCTGATGGAGGAGGTCTGCACTGGGGGGTGTCTATGCGGGGGGTATGCACTAAGGGGGGTCTATGCTGATGGAGGGGGGTCTATGCTGATGGAGAGGGGTCTGCACTGGGGGGGTCTATGCTGATGGGGGGTCTGCACTGGGGGGTATCTATGCTGATAAGGGTCTGCACTGGGGGGGTCTATGCTGATGGAGGGGGGTCTGCACTGGGAGGTGTCTATGCTGATGGAGGGGGGTCTATGCTAATAGAGGGGGGTCTGCACTGTGTGGTGTCTATGCTGATGGAGGGGTGTCTATGCTGATGGAGGGGCGTCTGCACTGGGGGGTATCTATGCTGATGGGGGTCTGCACTGGGGGGGGTCAATGCTGATGGAGGGGGTCTGCACTGGGGGTGTCTATGCTGATGGAGGGGGGTCTATGCTGATGGAGGAGGGTCTGCACTGGGGGGTATCTATGCTAATGGGGGTCTGCACTGGGGGTCTGCACTAAGTGGGGGGGTCTATGCTGATGGAGGGGGTCTGCATTGGGGGGTGTCTATGCGGGGGGTCTGCACTGAGGGGGGTCTATGCTGATGGAGGGGGGTCTGCACTGGGGGGTCTATGCTGATGGGGGGTCAGCACTGAGGGGGGTCTGCACTGGGGGATATTTATGCTTATGGGGTCTGCACTGGGGGGGTCTATGCTGATGGAGGGGGGTCTGCACTGGGGGGTGTCTATGCTGATGGAGGGGGGTCTATGCTGATGGAGGGGGTCTACACTGGGGGGTTTCTATTAGTGGTGCAATGGATCCGCACTGATCAATGACTTTGGATCGGCACACCACGTGTAATTAAAAAGTAAAGAATAAGAAAAATATTAAAAATAATAAGAAAATTATACAAAAATAAAAGACAAGACAAGCTACAAATAAATAAAAATAAAAGAAACAAAAAATATTTGAACTAACCGTGCCACCCCTGCCATCCAGTTGCCATTCCCCATTGATTTGGGAGGGGTGGTTCGGTTGGTGGGGGGGGGGGGATGCATTGCGGAACCTGGCCTTGGGGCGGCAGGGAGAGCAAATCCGGCCCTGCTGGCCGCCCTCTCACTTCCTCAGCCCTGGCGAGGCTGCAATTTGGGGCGCGGTGAGGCTGAAATTTGGGGCACAATGAGGCTGCAATTTGGGGCACAATGAGGCTGCAATGGTGGCACAGTGAGGCTACAATTTGGGGCACAGTGAGGCTGCAATGGGGGCACAATGAGGCTGCAATTTTTTTTGCTGATCCGAAAAATGATCCGATCCGTGACTCTGATCCGAGGAACGATCCGAACCGTGAGTTTTTTGATCCGTTGCACCCCTAGTGTCTATGCTGATGGGGGTCTGTACTGGGGTGGTCTATGCTGATGGAGGAGGGGTCTGCACTGAGGGGGGTCTATGCTGATGGGGGGTCTATGCTGATGGGGTTCTGCACTGAGGGGGAGTTCTATACTGATGGAGGGGGGTCTGTACTTAATGGGGGGTTTATACTGAGGAAAGGGGGTCTGTACTTAGTGGGGGGTCTATACTGAGGGAGGGGGGTCTGTACTGAAGAGGGACTATAGTTGATGGAGGGGGGGTGACACCAATTTTTTTTCGCACCGGGTGACACCAACCCTAGTGACGCCACTGCTAGGTGGCAGGGTACTTGGTGGTACTAGATACGAGAAGGGCAATGCAAGGTCAGGTTATGGGTATATGGGGTATCTCAGCCAATGGGCAGGGGTTTTCTTGAATCCCTTGGCCTGCTGGGAGAGCCTATATATTCAGGTGGAGTCAGGTATTCTATGTTCTGTGCCACCTGGATGGCTATGTTGTACTGCCCGGGCTGCTAGGCCAGAGATGGGGCCTATCTCGGGCACATCTAGCTGCTATGCTGTCTGAGGGCCTTTCCAGAAGCAAGAGAGCAGCGCAGGGTTTAGATTGCGGCTTGCAGTCTAACCAAAAGTGACGATTCTGTCGGCCGGAGAACCTGTCGTGGTCAGAGGTAGAGGGGAAGCTGTCGCCAGTAAGGGACTATCCGCCTAATTACCAGGGGCCACAGTGAGTAACTGAAGCAAGTACCGGAGCAATATTCTCACCAACTGGGGACGGTGAAAAATCTGGAAACTTCAGTGGGTATCAAGCCAGGGACCCAGCCAGCAGAGGTGACGCTTGCAGAGCAGTCTTGTGTGTCAAGCCAGGGACCGAGCAGACCAGCGGGGGTGAAGCTTGAGAGGTAGCTAGAGTGCCAAGCTAGGGACCCAGCAGGGGTGACGCTTGAGGAAGATACCACTGTGAAGATTGGAGGGGCTCAAGGGATTCAGTGGCAGTGAACCAGTGGGTCTAGTGAGAGACCGGGAGCTCAGTGTACTGAAGAACTACAAGGAGTGATTGTAGTGAAAGTGAAGGAAGTGAACAGTTAAAGATTTTTACCATAGGAGACCGCATTCCTACACATGCAGATGTGGTGTCTTGCTGGATGCCTTTCCCTGCATGGCTGTCCTTCTATTGAAGTCTCGGAGTCTGACAATTAATCTTGCAACTACCTAAGGGTGTCCTGGCCCTAATCCTCTCTCCCCCAAAAAAAAGGTTTGTTAAGAGAAATTAATTTTCTTTTGCATCCAAGAAGTGTCTGGCGCCCAATAACTTTAACAACTCTACACCCACCATGCCTCACAACCCACTACATACAGAAGGATGTCAGCTAAATCTAGCCTTGGAGGTTCTCATTAGACCGAAGGAGGCCTGGGACCTTGCTACACATGCATACTATAATTTATGGCTGGCTATATAAACATGCCTATTGCAGACATGCATTATCAATAGTGAATTTCTGACAGAAAGCTCTATACCACAATATAAATAATTAAAATATACTTCAAAACACACTCTCCACAGTGGTACAATTAGACGTGAGAACAGCTGCCACACTACAAAAGAATCTTATACAGTATGCAGACTGATGGTCTATTGTATTTTACTAATAAGGGGCAAATGGCTTGAACACTGTGCTGTATATTTCCTATTCTACACCTTTTTATTCGGTACTCCTCACTGTGCATTCCTTATTCCACACCAAATTATTCTTTACTATGCAATATTTTGCCGTGCTGTGCTCTGTGAGGCACGTTTTGTTTTTCTTGATGAAAGGTGCCTAACTTATGATTTTGCACACATGCTGTTACCTTTAGAAATATTATACCAACCAATCATTAAACTTTTTATTCCTGAGTTTACAGGCAATTAGAAAGCAGGACAAAGATTCTACTTAGCATCAACATGCTTGGAGCCCAAGAACACTGCTGACTGCATCACACGTTTACTGCAATGTCAATTGGTCCTGCTTTCTTTGAGCGCTCATTTTGAAGTACCGTAAGGGTTACAGATTTAATGGTATATATGTTAAGCAGGACCTATGTGGGGTAATAGAAAACTTTAAGTGAAAGTGCCCCATAGAATAGTTTCATTTATCATCATTCTATCCAGTGGCCAGCACACAAAGGGATCAAAAGCACCAGTTCTCTTAAAAATCTTAAAACTTTTAATCTTTAGAGAGCTTAATTATTCAGATTGCAGTTCTTGTACTACTATTTCTGTCTGGTTTCTTAGTCTGCACACTGCCAGCTTGCCCTTCTAGTCACAGCTGTTTGTCTAACTCTGTGATATGGATTTGTTAAATCTGCCTTTCCAGCTCTCCACTATTAGGCCTCGTACACACGGCCGATTTTCTCGGCAAGAACCAGCAAGAAACTTACTGGCAGAGAGGTCTTGCCGAGTAAATCGGTCGTGTGTACGCGGCTATCGGGTTTCTCGTCGAGAAAACCGACAAGAAACCTCGACGAGAAAATAGAGAACCTGCTCTCTATTTTCTCGTCGAGATTCTCCTCGGCATGTTTCTCGACGAGAAAAGTGAGTGTGTGTACACTTACCTGTCCTCCCGGAAGCCCGCGCATGTTCGAAATGAATTTAACGCATGCGCGGTAGCTTCCTAGGCATACGTAGGGTATACCAAGATGGCGGCGACGGCATCGAATGTGACGAGCGCATGCTCGTCGTAGTCGATGACGTCGCCGCGTACGCTCCATTCAAAGAACCGCGGGTTCTTTGAAACGAGCGTGTGTACACTCGGCCGGGACAAGTTTCTTGTCCAAGAATCTCGTCGAAAAAAACGACATGTTTTTTTCAACGAGAATCTCGGCCGTGTGTACGAGGGCTAAGATTTGATGTGGTGGTTTGTGAAATAGAGATTGAGGGCTAGTAAAAACACCTACCTTCACACAGGTTTGATATTTACTGTAGGTCTCAAAAGGAAATACATACATCCAGGCCAATTTGTAATGTACTTACGAGAAGTACAGTAGGACTATGGTCAGTCCATGCTGAATTTCTCTCTCTAACAAAGGATCTCACTCCAGGTACAATCAAAACACACAAGGGTAGAAGTGGTCAATTTATTCTATTTTAATACACTTTTTGGAAGTTTTTTTTAATGATCCTTATTTATCATCCTTTATTATTTATGAAAAATATTTAAATAAAAAATGTATTTTCCAAATAAATGTTCTATTCTTCCAAGTTTTAGTGTGTGCATGGCATGATGAGCTGTCTAATACAAATGCCAAGTACTGGCTCTGGACTACTCCCTCAGACTGAAGATATAGACATATACTCTACTTGGACAACAGGAAGTGTAGCCATGTTTAGGCATATTATAACTGTACAATAACATAAAGATATGAGACATGACATATGCTGGAACTATGGGATCACTACATTCTTATTCTTGAGTTACAAATATGGCAATAGAGTCAAGTGAATATATCAGCTTAAACATGGCACAACACTTGCAATTTACTATTTAAATCGTTCATCCATTAATGCAAACTACATTTATTATTTCAAAACACATTTAAATAAATAACCCTCTTAAAGGGAAAAAAAAAAAACAGCAGCTGTGCTGCTGATAATGCCAACATTTGTGTGCGATGGAGACATAATGCAGAAGTATGATGGCATTCGGGACTTAGGAGTTGCTGACAGTGGTTACAATTACCACATGCTGCCAAGTTCAACCTTCTGATAATTGTGATGCCTTCTGATTATTAACATCAATAGAAGAGAAAGTTGAATTTTTAGACTTTTCTTTATGAATACCTCGTAAACAGCGAATTATGCTGAGAGCAACATGTTTCAGTTTGGGGCTACCAAAAATAAGAACAACAGATTGTGCAGGTGCATAACTGTATATCACCATCAAACAGGCACAGAATCCAGGACTGCTTGGAGGTAAAGCTTCTGTAAACATTAGCACTTCTGATATGTAAAATGAGATGTAAATAAAGAGTAAACAGCTTATTGTTCTGGCTGCTCTAATACGTCCTTCTGTCCGAGGGCTGGGATCTCCTTTAGCATTTCTTTCTGACTTGTGAGTCTTATCTATGAGAGACTTGATGATCAGTCCATTGGTGATTCCAACAAGGACTAAGGGTAGAGAACAGCTGACCACATTACTGATGATGAGGTAAGTTAAATTAAGTTCTGGAAAAGCGGGCTCCACAGTCTGATTGCTGGTCATATTAAAGTCTTGTTTGTTCATGTTAATGTACCACATTACAGGTAAGCATGTGGCCATTGATACCATCACAGAGACCACTAGCAGCTGTGGAATAAGTCTGGACACTACATGCTTTAGTCGGATGAGAAATGGATGAGTAAATATGACAATCTGGAAATAGTAGTTGATGGACAGGCATGCTGTAAACCAGAAGCTAATGTAGATAGGTAGGTTAAGTGCTATCGTAAATAGAATATATACACCTTCAGAGTAGTAAAGATCACTCTCGAGGAAGCTTACAAAGTCATTTGCTAGCATTATTAACTGAAAAAACACATTAGATAGGCCCATTGTTACTAAGATGATGTCTGAGGGACTAAGACTCTTACCCTTCACTTTGTCTATGACATTTACAGCAATGATGATTGAATTGGTTATTGACCCCGTCAATGTGCTGATGCTTAATACAGTCATAGAAGCCAAAAGAAATATAGGAAGCATCCACAAAGATCTGAAGAACAGCAACCTTCTAAACTAGTTCTGTACATGAAAGATAAAGAAAAATAAATATTTTTATGGTGATGATATGTATATAAATAATATAAACAAATTATGTATTAGAAACAATCAGTGCAATCTACACTGTTAGTAGTTTGTGAAAAATAAAACGTTATTGGGACTGACTATACACTAGTGCTATATAACTGATATAATGCAGCGCTACTGTACAATATTTTCCTCTTAATAATCCCCTGATCGTGTAATAATAGTCAAGTCCTTTCGATGTAAACCAAAATTCAATCTCCTGTAGGCAGCAGTATAACTATAATGCCTTAGAAATACTAAATTCCTATGTCCCTCAAGGGAAGCTAAAGAAAATGGCTGTGTTGATGCTATTGACAGACTGTAGACTAAGTTCCATATATAATTTGTAATTTTGCCCATAGTTCCACTTTAACACAAACTGTTTATACTGTTTAAATAACCAATATAGAGTCCTTTAGATGTAAACCAAAATTCATATAATAGAAAATAAATCTATACATACTGTATATGTGTTAATCCACCATTGTGCTCTTCAATCCATAATCCTCTTGCTAAATTAGAGTGCACACCAACACCAGGTGAAAAACCTTTACAACTCCTGCGATTCCCCTGGGCTGGTCAACTTTCTTGACTCCTGGGATTTGGCACTCCTCTATATCAATCTTTCTGAGACGAACCGCATGTAACAAAAAGGCAACTGCATAGTGCTCTCCATTTCAACCATTTTTTTAAAAAGCCCCCTGACAAAAATCCACTTACAAAAAAGTACAAATAAAAGCACTCATATACAACTCGTCAATTAGCTCATCACTCCGATCTGACCACGGTGGCAGCATGACGTCACAGGCTCAGCTCCTCCCTCCTAGACACATGGCACCCTTTGCTACTGAGGAAGCCCAATGAGAGGGCGCTACACATCTAGGAGGGGGGAGCCAAGCCTGTGACATCATGCTGCCACTGTGGTCGGATCGGAGTGGTGAGCTAGCTGACAAGTTGTATATGAGCACTTTTATTTTTACTTTTTTGTAAATGGATTTTTGTCAGGGGCCTTTTTTATAAATGGTTGAAATGGAGAGCACTATGCAGTTGCCTTTTTGTTACATGTGGTTCATCTGAGAAATATTGATATGCCAAATCCCAGGAGGGAAGAAAGGTGACCAGAAAGGGGGAAAAAGTGCGCTAAAACCTAAATCTAAATGAAAATAAATTTAAAAAGCAGCTGACACTCAAACAAACAAAGTCTAACAAGGATAATACAGAATATAGTGTAGCGCTACTAATAAGCAATGTAAGATAGTACTGAAAAGTACTCAAACCAACAACAAGTGGGTAGGTGGCGAGTGAGCAACAAGTGAATATAAACTAGTGAATGAAACACCATATATGCTGAAAATAAAAGTCCAATCAAGCCTGTGAGCTTTAAATATTAGTGTGAAAGTATAAGTCCATATAAACAGAGAAGGTGATATGGAATTCTTCCCAATGGGGTCACACCAAACAAGAGGATGACAAGTTGCCTGTAGTCACTCTTAAATCTTCAAACACAGGTATATATACGGTACTCTTACCAGATGGGGTGGACACACATGTCGTACGACAGTGAGTCATGCGAGCTTGTGATCCTGGATGATCTGGATCAGTGTTGAGTGGATCCTTATAATCACAGATGTTCTGGATTTGTGCTAGAAGGCGAGGATGGTCTGGTGGGTCTAGATGTAGGGTCTCCACTTCTCCACTGACGAACACCGCAGAGGCAGCAAGGTCAGAGTAGTTTACACCAGGGTGACTCCTCATAGAGTCCAACGGAAAAAATAAAAAGATGCTCCAGATGGTGCAGATCAACCACGTAGGTTTATTAAAAATATGTCATACATTAATGACAGCAGATAAAAGTGATCACAGATATAAAAACATGTAAGAAAAGGCAATGTGGCATGCAGTAAATGCTCGCCCAAGGTCAAATATATGAAGGGTGTAATTAGTAAGTTTAGACACAAGATGTCCCATTCAGGCCGCCTGTAACAATATCATTGACACAGGTGGGATAACATTAAATAAAATGGCACAATCATTCAGTTGGATTTACTCCCTGGTGCTCTACTCTGAATTCATTGAATGATTGGAGGGGGAGGAGTGCTATTTATCATGACCAGCCTATTTAAGAGACTGGAACGCAAGGGAGATTCCTGCTTTTGATAACATTGCACATAGACGACGAAACGCGTTAAGATGACTCTCTCATATGTCAATACCAGCCCAGAGAGTGGAACACATGCTATGTTGTAAGTAGCGACCACGTCTCACACACGAACAGGACTGATGTTTTGTTTATTGTGACGTCCAGTTCTGTCATATTGACAGTTTTAGCAATACCCTTTATGTATGTTTTAGTATGTATGCTGGTGTTTTCTAATAAATCATCTGAGGATTTTACTCTATGAGGAGCTTCTTTTCCATATACTGCACATTGCACATTTTCGTCCCTGGAGCCCCGGAGTCATCATCGGAGGTAACCCACCACAGAGGGGGCAACCAGAGGATATCGTATTGGGATTGGTCCCCATTAATGACCTACAATTATAGTAGTCTCCTCCTGCTATAAGGCAAGGGAGTCCAACATATCTGGTGAGTGCAGATCTTTTAAAGCCCCCATGAGCTGGATGCATTGACACTGATGGGACATGGAGCACTACAGCACTTTTTCACAAGGAAAGATCTTTATTTGCACAGCGATCACCATATGTACTTTAAATTGCCACTGTAAAGAGTGATGAAATTTTTCGCATTGGACTTTGGTTCACACAGTTATGTATAAATGCACTTTATAAATTTCACTGTTGTATTTTTCATTTGTTATATACATTAGTAGTCATTATAGGATACAGATATCTAAATGATACAGATAAGGTAGAGTCACTGACATGGAGTATCACATTGGGATCTAGTATTTTTTATAGGTGGAGCAGGTGCTGTCTATTATTCATTTATTCCTAATAGACTGTTTATTCTCTCCCGCGTACCCAAGAACAAGGCTGTTGCATCACCTCCTGCCTGTAGGGGGGGGGGGATTTCTTCCCTGTAAAAGCAGAGGATCCTGGGGCCTGTAGTCTCACAACTAATATCCAATGAAGCTTAAAACACATTTGGAACTACAAATCCCAGTGAGCTGAATTGACAAGGGATTCTGGGGGAATCTATACATTTGACTGCAATTAGCAGGCTTGCTCTCTCAACCCAGAGACACCTAGGAGGTTGGTCTGACACTGTCGTTCTGCTTGAAGATGCATTAGAGACCTGTGGTTCAGCCAGACTCATCTGCACGAACATACAAGGCTCAGTGACACTGCATATCTTCTTCCTCTGTGTACTTGCAGCACTTGTAATGACCCAGGGACCCAGAGACACTCCTAGCTGCTCATACGCTGTGCCTACCAGTATACCAGCAGTCGCTTCATCATCGCTGTTTCATCCCACTGTAAGTCCAGGGCTCATCAAACGCACCTTACAGCACCGGAGAACTGCTACTGACTGGGATTGGTGAGAGGGCAGCCACCCAGCCTTTAGGTTTTTCTGTTGTATAAAGACACTGCTAGCCAACACCTATACACCTAGCTCAGCTAAGAAGACCTTGCTTCTTTACCCTCTCTACCTTCAGATTTGGTTTATCATCCCTAAAAACCATAAAATTACACTGTTCGCGGACCTTCTGGATGAGATCCCCATACATCTTCGAAACCTAATTTTTTCTTTTAAGCAGCAAAAATTACTATAGCACAAGCATATAAATCTCCAGTGGTTAACCACTTCGCGCCCGTTCAATGCTAAAAAGACGTCTGCATTGCGGCGCCGAAGTGCTGACAGGACATCCTCCTCTTTCCTCCCCTCCCCCGCGCGCCCCCGCGAGCGCGCATCGGGGAAAATCTGTGTTGGCCGTGTCCCTTGGACACAGCCAATCACAGATCGTGCTGAATGGCCAATCACAGAGGCCATTCAGCACTCGATCTCACTGCCCAATGAGAGATGATCTCAAATGTAAACATATGAGATCATCTCTCATTGCCGGCTTTCTCTCCTCACACAGAGACAGCGTGTGAGGAGAGAGAGAGATCTGTGCTGCAGCTACAGTTACTGTGAGTGGAAAAAAACACATACACAGTAAAAAACAGTCCCATATCTGCCAGTCCCATATCTGCCAGTGCCATCTGCCAGTGCCATCTGCCCGTCCCATCTGCCAGTGCCATCTGCCAGTGCCATCTGCCCGTGCCATCTGCCAGTGCCATCTGCCAGTGCCATCTGCCCGTGCCATCTGCCCGTGCCATCTGCCAGTGCCATCTGCCCGTGCCATCTGCCACCAGTGCCACCTGCCAGTGCCACCTGCCAGTGCCATCTGCCACCAGTCCCATCTGCCACCAGTGCCATCTACAAGTACCATCTGCCAGTGCCATCTGCCCGTGCCATCTGCCAGTGCCATCTGCCACCAGTGCCACCTGTCAGTGCCATCTGTGCCACCTGTCAGTGCCATCTGCCATCAGTGCCACCTGCCAGTTCCACCTGCCATCAGTGCCACCTGTCAGTGCCATCTGCCATCAGTGCAACCTGTCAGTGCCATCTTATCAAATGGCTAAAAGGGTATTCTCAGCCGAGGAGGCGTATGAAATTCTTGCGGCCGACGAGAGCAACGGGGAGCTCTCCAATTCGGATTCCTTCGCAAATTCAGATGAGTCTGACGTGGACTATGAGCCTGTCATAAGCAGTGGATCAATGCCGGAGGAGACGGAGGAGGAGGAGGAGGAGGAGGAAGAAGAAGAGGAAGAGGGCCCGCCCGCCAGACGAAGGCGTTCTGCTGAGGAGGCAGTGCCATCCACCAGCACCGCAGTGCCATCCACCACCACCACTGCAGTGCCATCCACCAGCACTGCAGTACCTCCGGAAGCAAGGCCACGTATCAGTGGGGTGTCACCTTAGCCCCAAAGGGTTAGGTCCCATGCCAGCCTTCCCTATTCCCTTCAGTACCCCTTGTGGCTTCCTCCTAATTCAGGAGAAGCCAACATTCCCCCTTTCACTGCCCAGCCAGGAGTCCAGGTGGATACAGAAATCTTTTCCCCAATCGATTTTTTTAATTAAATTTTTACTGAGGACATGCTGGCAACAATTGTGACCCAGTGCAATTTATATGCCCAGCAGTTTATAACCAGCAACCCAACGTCCTCTTATGCCCGTCCCTACGTGTGGAGAGCCCTTACAGTGGAGGAGTTTCGAATTTTTTTGGGCCTCACATTCTGTATGGGACTAAATGGAAAAAATCAAGTACGTTCCTATTGGTCATCCCGCCCCATCTATCACATGCCCATCTTTTCCTCAGTAATGCCCAGGTCCAGATATCTAATGATTATGAGATTCCTACACTTCAATGATAATACCCAGTGCCCTCCCCGAAATGATCCAAATTTTGACAAGCTTTATAAAATTCGGCCGCTACTAAATTATTTTTCTGAAACCTTCCCCCAGTTGTTTACCCCAGACCAACATATATGCATAGATGAGTCCCTTATCAAATTTTCTGGCAGGCTGGGCATAAAACAATTTATACCCAGCAAAAGGGCCCGCTATGGGGTGAAGCTGTATAAATTGTGCGACCGAGAAACTGGGTATGTGTATGGCTTCATCGTATATGAAGGGAAGGACACCGAACTGCACCCCCCTAATTGCCCAGTCTACATTGGAACCAGTGGGAAAGTAGTTTGGGAACTCATAAACCCACTTCTGGAGAAAGGATACCACTTGTATGTGGACAATTTTTATACAAGTTTGCCCCTGTTCCGAAACCTACACAGAATGAAGACTCCAGCATGCGGCACCGTACGGACGAACCGGAAGGGCTTTCCTCAAAGCCTGGTCACCAAAAAATTGAGAAGAGGGGAGACGGCGAGTTTACGTAATGAGGACATTTTGGCTGTGAAGTGGAGGGACAGAAGAGACGTCTATGTACTTTCTTCCATCCACAACAATGAATTTGTTGAGATCATCCAAAAACCCAAATGCATCTACGAGTACAATAAGTTCATGGGGGGTGTCGACTTCAACAACCAGATGCTCGAACCCTACCTTTCCACAAGAAGATCATACCAGTGGTATAAGAAAGTTTCCATTTATTTATTTAATTTGGCCATGTACGACTCATATGTAATATATTGAAAATCCACTATAAGACCCAAATCCTTCCTTTTCTTCCAGGAGGAAATCACCACTGCCCTTTTATACCCGAACAGTCCACCAGTAAACATTAGATCCGATGTCGTTAGCCGACTCTCCGAGCGCCACTTCCCAGATAAAATCCCTCTCAGACCAACAGGCCAAAAACGCCAGAAAAAATGCCGGGTGTGCACCAAAAGAGGAGAGAGAAAAGACACCATGTATTATTGTGCCCAATGTCCTTCAGAACCAGGCCTCTGCATAGGCAACTGCTTCCGCCATTACCATACCAAAATAAATTATTAGTTCACTTCCTACCATTTATCTTTACACCCCTTATGCCTCTGCTTTCTGTGTTACTGACCCTGGCTTGTTATTCGACCACGCTTCTGCCTAACGACTCTGTTTATACCTCTGCCTGATCTGGAACTGACCCTGGACTGTTATTCGACCACGCTTCTGCCTAACGATTCTGTTTATACCTCTGCCTGATCTGGAACTGACCCTGGACTGTTATTTGACCACGCTTCTGCCTACCGATTCTGTACATACCTCTGCCTGATCTGGAACTGACCCTGGACTGTTTGACCATGCTTTTTGCCTGCCTCTTGGATTGATCTTGTACCCTGCTACTGGACTAGTGGGATTCAACACAGGGGTCTCACATATGTGAGGGGCTCCAGAAAAGTTTTTCTGGATGAAGAAAACAATTTTTTTTGTTTTCTCATCCTAGATTAGGGTCTGGAGACTCGGAGGCTTCAAAGAGATTTGGGTGGGAGAAGCCTCTACCCCTGTCCCCATTCTGTCCTGAACAAGGCCCTACTTCTGCCTGCTGCCTGTAGGACCTATGCCATCATGCCTCTGCCTGTCACATGAACTGACCACACCACATGGACCTGCCTACTACCAGGACCAATATTTTTGGCACTGCTGACAATATCTCTGCCTGCACTGACCCTGGACTGTATATGGACAGTATCCCTGCCTGCTGCCTGGACAATTGTGTATGCTGTTGCTGACCAAGTCCCTGCCTGCTGCCTGGACCAGTGCTATCCTGCTATGTAGAACTGCGCTACTAAAACCACAGGTAATCTTTTGTTTATGCTTTGCTCAGCAGAATGTATTTTGGGGTGTAATTCTTGGTATGTTCATGCTATGTGTCCCTAGAACACCTGATGGTGTACCTTGCAAGTTGGGCCTCTGTATGTGGCCAGGTTGTATAATAGTCTTACACATTTGGTATCTCCATACTCAGGAGGAGTAGCAGAATGTATTTTGGGGTGTCATTTTTGCTATGTACATGCTATGTGTTGGCAAAATCTTATAAATGGACAACTTTGCGTAAAAAAATTGTGTTTTCATTTTTTTTCCCGCATTTTCCAAAATCTTCAGGAAAAAAATGAACCGTTCAAAAGACTCATTATGCCTCATAGATTATAGGTTGGGGTGCTAGCTTTCCAAAATGGGGTCACTTTGTGGGCGTTTCCATTGTACTGGTGCTCCAGGGCCTTCAAAAGTGTAATAGGTGGTTGAGAAATGAGATGTGTAATTTATGCTCCTAGAATGCCTGAAGGTGTCATTTCAATATTGGGCCTCTGTATGTGGGCAGGCTGTATAAAAGTCTCACACATTTGGTATCGCCATACTCAAGAGGAGTAGCAGAATGTATTTTGGGGTGTCATTTTTGCTATGTACATGCTATGTGTTGGCAAAATCTTATAAATGGACAACTTTGCGTAAAAAAATTGTGTTTTCATTTTTTCCCCGCATTTTCCAAAATCTTCAGGAAAAAAATGAACCATTCAAAAGACTCATTATGCCTCATAGATTATACGTTGGGGTGTTAGCTTTCCAAAATGGGGTCACTTTGTGGGCGTTTCCATTGTCCTGGTGCTCCAGGGCCTTCAAAAGTGTAATAGGTGGTTGAGAAATGAGATGTGTAATTTATGCTCCTAGAATGCCTGAAGGTGCCATTTCAATTTTGGGCCTCTGTATGTGGGCAGGCTGTATAAAAGTCTCACACATTTGGTATCGCCATACTCAGGAGGAGTAGCAGAATGTATTTTGGGGTGTCATTTTTGCTATGTACATGCTATGTGTTGGCAATATCTTATAAATGGACAACTTTGCGTAAAAAAATTGCATTTTCATTTTTTTCCCGCATATTCCAAAAACTTCAGGAAAAAAATTAACCGTTCAAAAGTTTCATTATACCTCATAGATTATATGTTGGGGTGTTAGCTTTCCAAAATGGGGTCACTTTGTGGGCGTTTCCATTGTCCTGGTGCTCCAGGGCCTTCAAAAGTGTAATAGGTAGTCAACTAGTTAGATGTGTAATTTATGCTCCTAGAATACCTGATGGTGCTCCCTGCATGTTGGGCCTCTGTATGTGGCCAGTCTGTGAAAAAGTCCCACACATGTGGTATCGCCATACTCAGGAGGAGTAGCAGAATGTATTTTGAGGCGTCATTTGTGGTATACACATGCCATGTGAGAGAAATAACCTATTACAATGACAATTTTGTGGAAAAAAAAATCTTCATTTTGCAATGAATTGTGGGAAAAAAATACAACATCAAAAACCTCACCATGCATCTTACTAAATACCTTGGAATGTCTACTTTCAAAAAAGGGGTCATTTGGGGGGTATTAGTACTTTGCTGGCTTGTTCGGGTCGTAAGAAATGAGATAGGCCACCAGTACATTAGGTGTGATCAATTGTTTATGATCCGCACCACAGCTTGTAGACTCTATAACTTTCACAAAGACCAAATAATATCCACTAATTTGGGTTATTTTTACCAAAGATATGTAGCAGTATAAATTGTGGTCAAAATTTATGAAGAAAATTTATAATTTGCAAAATTTTATCACATAAACTAAAAAAAAATTGTTTTTTTTTCAAAATTTTCCGTACTTTTTCATTTATAGCGCAAAAAATAAAAAACCCAGAGGTGATCAAATACCACCAAAAGAAAGCTCTATTTGTATGAAAAAAAGGACAAAAAAATCATTTGGGTACAGTGTTGCATGATTGAGTAATTGTCATTCAAAGTGTGAGAGCGCTGAAAGCTGAAAATTGGTCCGGGCACAAAGGGGGTTTAGTGCCCAGTTCTCAAGTGGTTAACATTGCTTTAGTAAAACATAAACTCTCCTGGATCTTGGTCAATAAAAAGCTGACCAGCATCCTCAGAGAAAAACAAGCCAGATTTGAGAAAGTGTGGACCCCATGGATTAAATCCTTCAAGCTCCATAGTTCTTGGATCGAGGGAATTGATTCTTGTTTCCTTTCTTTCTTTCTTCCTCTTCTTTTCTGTATTCTTAATTTCTCTTGTCTTATGATTTGCTACTATATATATATATATATATATATATATATATATATAGATGCAAATGGAGAGTTCTTTGGGCCTCTCACATTTTAAGGTCAATATGGGAGCAAGGTATTGGGTTTTGGGGTGCTAGATTAACTCTGGCTGTTAGTGCTGCCATATTTTTTCATGCTACTGCGTTAACACTTGATTATATGTTGTAGTATGGATTTTTTGAAGTAATGTCTTCAACTATATATATCTTGCTGATGCCTTGGGCAAGCAGTAGTCTAATTCAGAAGGATTTATCTTTAAACTTGGTTTGTGTACGTTTACAATAATCTAACCCTTGATTTTTTTGAGGGTGCAATAATCATTTCATATCTGTCTGATACTGTTTGAATCCAAAGAACTTTGTTTAACCTTTGAATAAAAATCTATTACAAGATTTGATTTGTCATCCACTCAACTGAAGTATAAACGGGCCCCAACTTGCTAGCAGAAGAACTCCACCTCACTTTCACTTTCTTTCTACCGCTTATAAATATCCACCACTCCCCCAGGGGGTATTCCCTCTCTATTTATCCAGATTTTCCTATTATTGCACCACTGATTGTGAGGAGCTAGACTATCCCTTTCAAATCTCTTCTATAGTCAGTGTTGCAGCCTCTGTAAACTTCACTGTCCTCTAGGGCAGCCCTCAAGAATTCCACTCGCCTGCCCGCATTTTGTGAGTGGAATTTGAGGGCTGGCGAGCTATGGCTGCCTGGGAGTGGGGGGGGGGGCAAGCACTGCTGGCAGGTGGGGTTGTATGGAAGCTGTTCTCCCAGCGATCGTGGAGGAGAAGAGAGAGGAGAGCAGGCGGCTGGATGATCAGAGTGCAGAGGAACATCACAGCCTTCATTTCAATTGCTGTATGTGTCGCCATCACATACAGCCCCTCCTCCTTGTCCTGGGACTTTGATAGACAGATCACCTGCCCAATCGCGGGACGTGTGACGTATATCAAAGTTCCCCAGCCAGGAGGCGGGGCTGTATGTGACGGCGAGCAATGGGAACATACTGCAATTGAAATGAAAGCTGTGATGTTCCTCGCGCTCTGATCATCTGTCTTGAAATTCCTCTCCTCTCTTCCCCTGCACAGGTGGACACAGGCTGCATTGGCGGACACAGGCTGCATTGTTAGGCACAGGCTGCATTGGTAGACAAAGGCTGCATTGGCAGACACAGGCTGCATTGGTGGACACAGGATGCATAGGCGGACACAGGGTGCAATATTAGGCACAGGCTGCATTGGTGGACACAGGCTGCATTATTAGACACAGGCTGCATTGGTGGATACAGGCTGCATTGGTGCACACAGACTGCATTGCTGGCACAGGCTGCATTGGTGGACAAGGGCAGGCTGTAATGGTGGACACGGGCAGGCTGCATTGGTGGACACGGGCAGGCTGCATTGGTGGACACGGGTAGGCTGCATTGGTGGACACGGGTAGGCTGCATTGGTGACATGGGCAGGCTGCATTGGTGGACACAGGCAGGCTGCATTGGTGGACATGGGCAGGCTGCATTGGTGGACACGGGCAGACTGCATTTGTGGACATGGGCAGGCTGCATTGATGAACACAGGTGAAGCAGCATTGTTGGGCACAGGCTGCATGGGTGGACACAGGCAAGCTGCATTGGTGGACACAGGCTTCATTGGTGGACACAGGCTATATTGTTAGGCACAGGCTGCATTGGGGGACATAGCCAGGCTACATTGGTGGACACGGGCAGGCTACATTGATGGATACAGGCAGGCTGCATTGGTGGACACGGGCAGGCTGTATTGATGGACACAGGCAGGCTGCATTGGTGGACACGGGCAGGCTGTATTGATGGACTTGGGCAGGCTGCATTGATGAACACAGGTGAAGCAGCATTGTTGGGCACAGGTGGGGCTGCACTGATGGGCACGGATAAAGTTGTTGTTAATATTTATTTTAGAACTTAATTCTGCATAAAACATTAAAGTGTCATTTCATGAGATAATTTATGAGGGCATGTTTAGGGGTGGAACTAGGGGCGGGGCAGGTTAGGGGTTGGGTGGGGCAACTGGTGGTGAGTAATCCTTGAGGCCTGGCTAGTAGCTCAGGACTTGACATTTTGCGCCCTGCTCTAGGGATTCATTGCAATCTGCTGTTTTTATCTAATAATAGTTATTCTGGTTAAGCCAATTGATACTGTTTCTATATCTGCTAACTGCCAATTGCTATATGTAGATTGTGTTCTTCCGTGTATTGCTTGAATCACTAAAAAGCCAAGCTAATACAACCATACTTATAGGAATTAAGATTAATTGTCTTTACTTGTGCTGGTTACTGTTGGTAACCATTTGATGCACACTGTGTGTGTTTGCCTAAACCATGACTGAACCTAGAGTGTCAGAATTGTCAAGGGGCTTGCAAGGTGACAAGGGGACAAGCATCATTCAGCGGCCCCTCCGGTAGCGATACATGATTGATCAGTTTATTTTCACGCAGTACTGCGCGGCACTGATCAAGTGTTATAATATCTTTCTGTATATGTGGGAATGCATATAGTGTTAGCAATGGTACAGAATAGGTATATTTACGAGGAGAATAATTGGTACATCATTGCACATGAGTTTTTTTTATTTACTATTCCCATATGCATACTGTGTCTAATTGTAAATGCATCCTCGTTTGTAACTGCAATATTGACCTCAAAATGGGGCTGAAAGAAAACCTTTTTTCTTGGTACTAGCATTTTCCAGTTACCCTCTTGTAGCTAGCCTTGTAGCAGCTTCCCATGCTGTTCCTAAATACAAAATATAAAACAAAGGACAACAGTTTGTTATCCTTAACTGCTCTTCAAATGTTTTCACCCCAAAAAACATAAAAAGGATACTGGCCAAGAAACAGAAACAATGAAAAAGCACTAAATTCCTGCTTAAATAGCACTGTACATTCCAGATTAGCCTTATTATAATAATTGTTTGTCTGCCCCCTTTAGTTCATTACTTGGTAGTCAAGAACCACCGGTGATCTGCCTATGAAAAAAATAAGGCATGCTGCTAAACCTGTTATATATATACAGGGGGGCAAAAAAGTATTTAGTCAGCCACCAATTGAGCAAGTTCTCCCACTTAAAAAGATAAGAGAGGCCTGTAATTGTCATCATAGGTATACCTCAACTATGAGAGACAAAATGTGGAAACAAATCCAGACAATCACATTGTCTGATTTTTTAAAGAATGTATTTGCAAATTATGGTGGAAAATAAGTATTTGGTCACCTACAAACAAGCAAGATTTCTTGCTCTCACAGACCTGTATCTTCTTCTTTAAGAGGCTCCTCTGTCCTCCACTCATTACCTGTATTAATGGCACCTGTTTGAACTTGTTATCAGTATAAAAGACACCTATCCACAACCTCAAACAGTAACACTCCAAACTCCACTATGGTGAAGACCAAAGAGCTGTCGAAGGACACCAGAAACAAAATTGTAGACCTGCACCAGGCTGGGAAGACTGAATCTGCAATAGGCAAGCAGCTTGGTGTGAAGAAATCAACTGTGGGAGCAATAATTAGAAAATGGAAGACATACAAGACCACTAATAATCTCCCTCGATCTGGGGCTCCCCGTGGGGTCAACATGATCACAAGAACGGTGAGCAAAAATCCCAGAACCACACGGGGGGACCTAGTGAATGACCTGCAGAGAGCTGGGACCAACGTAACAAAGGCTACCATCAGTAACACACTACGCCACCAGGGACTCAGATCCTGCAGTGCCAGACGTGTCCCCCTGCTTAAGCCAGTACATGTCCGGGCCCGTCTGAGGTTTGCTAGAGAGCATTTGGATGATCCAGAAGAGGATTGGGAGAATATCATATGGTCAGATGAAACCAAAGTAGAACTGTTTGGTAGAAACACAACTCGTCGTGTTTGGAGGAGAGAGAATGCTGAGTTGCAACCAAAGAACACTGTTATGGGTTTCCTTAAAAATAATATTAATAATAATAATAATTTTAATATTTACGGGCAGAGACTTGAAAGTTCACTTAGGCCTCAAAAGCTGATGAACACGTTTTTCCCATAACAATTGGGCTAGCCATCTCTAACATTTACAAACCTGGTTTGAAAGTTAAAACAATGACAACTTTCCTCAGGACAAATTAGAGATGTTTAGAGAAGTCAACACTGCCATTGAAAATACTCTACAGATAGTTAACCAAATTACAAACCTTCCAACTAGAGCAAACTCACCCATTGTGAGAAAGGCTTTTTAGTACACAGAAAGGACAATACTAGCCGTATGGGGACAAAGGATGATGTTGACCAAGAAGGATCCAGGTGAAGGATTTGTTTATATAGCTGAACTGGTATCTTGTCTTAAGGAAAACCCAGTCCATTATTAACAAGCAACTGAAACTGGAATTAAAAAATGACATTACGGTTCATATAAATATACATATATAAATGTATATTACAACATGCCATACATTTTGTATAATGGAGGAAGTTAGGTCAATCGAAATGCCTTCTTACAAACCATAAACAAATCAAACCAGGTATAGCTTTTCCTATATATCTGCCTATATAAATATAGGTCGGGAATAAATGAAAAATTATGTTTAGATTACCAAACGACATGTTAAGCCATAGGGAAATTATGATTTTAGTATCTGTTGACCTAGGGACTGTGTTAGAAGAATAAATATAGATACCAGTGTGACTTTATATATAGAAGTGTCATAAAGAGTTAATTAGCATTATGAAATACTTCAAATTATGATTATAGAATACAAAAGGAGTCTACGTTTAGAAATGACCACATTTCAAAAGATATAGATAAATATTGAATGTTATATTGATTGACATATAATCTGTACCCTGTTTAGAAAAACCAGCTTATAGATATATTTTTAGACAGGAATATAAAACAAATTATGTTATGTGAATGAATCAAGAAGTATATTAGAAGTATGTTATATATACCGGATTACAAGAAGATTAAAATCCATATATTCTTCCCACAATATACAAATTACACACATTCTGAGAATAGAATATATCAACTTAAAGAATTGATGCCCTAGGGGCTGAAAGTGGTATTACTTGAGGTTCCCAAAAATTCAGAGAACAGTTAATTATTAAATTACCAACCTATAGAAACCAGAGATCTTTGTACAGTAACTCCCCTAACTGCAGCCACCAATAAGTGGAAGAACCACCTCCTTTGGGAAGAACTTAGGATAATTTTTATAATCTTATTGTCCAGAGACAATATTTAAGGGAAGAAAAATTAGACAGGAGGGAGACAGGAGGACGGACCACAGCAGGCATCTTAACTCTGGTCAGGGACTGGGAGATCCAGACTCTCAGAGAGACTGACACCCATGCACCATGCATGAAGACATATTCTTACACTCATGAAGATTCCTAGACACCCGAATCCTGAAAGCCACAGCAGCCATCTTAACTCTGGTCAGGAGATTGCCATTATGGAATGGGTAGATATGCCATTTTTGATTTTATCTTGAATTCATTGTTGTTCTCAAAATTGTTGAAGTATTGAATATTCTGCAATCCTGATTTATTCTCATTAACCAACAACTGGTAGATGTTTTTTTTGTAAAGATTACATTTTTCATTATATTTTTATTTTTGCATAGTTCCAATCTTAGTGACAAAACAAACGTCCAATTTATTTCATATTGTTAACCACTTACTTACCTGCAGTCTAGTAACGGTTGGATGTGTGAAATACAGACGTTCTGTTTCATTGTCAATTATACAAGGTTGTTGAACCTATTGAGAATTTATCATGACAGCATTATGTCTAAGGGACTGTATGCCCATTTTGCGGGTAATTGTATTGATTTTGAAGTCGTTCATGTAACAGAATTGGTATTTTAATTTCATGTAAATATTTACTTTTTGTCAACCAATAAATGTAGCTATTTTGTATGATCACACGTCTCCGTGAATAAGTTTCATATTATAGACTGTATCATATAGATTGACTTGTATTTAAAAATATCCTTCGTTAAAAAGAACTTAAAATTAATATATTGTGCGGGCAAAACTGTCCCTTAAAAGCACAACAACACCATACCTACTGTGAAGCATGGGGGTGGCAACATCATGCTTTGGGGCTGTTTCTCTGCAAAGGAAACAGGACGACTGATCCGTGTATACATGAAAGAATGAATGGGGCCATGTATCGTGAGATTTTGAGTGCAAACCTCCTCCCATCAGCAAGGGCATTGAAGATGAAATGTGGCTGGGTCTTTCAGCATGACAATGATCCCAAACACACCACCCGGGCAATGAAGGAGTGGCTTCGTAAGAAGCATTTCAAGGTCCTGGAGTGGCCTAGCCAGTCTCCAGATCTCAACCCTATAGAAAACCTTTGGAGGGAGTTGAAAGTCCGTGTTGCCCAGCGACAGCCCCAAAACATCACTGCTCTAGAGTAGGGATGAGCTCGGTGTTCGAGTCGAACATACGTTCGACTCGAACATCGGCTGTTCGATCGTTCGACGAAGATCGAACGATTTGGGCCGTTCGCGCCTAATTCGAGTGACGCGAACGGCCCACAATGCACTACGCCATCGCAGTGTCATCCAGGCGCTGTGATTGGCCAAGCATGCACTGTGACCCCGCATGTTTGGCCAATCACAGCGCCGGCAGCGAGGAGAGCAATGATTGGCCACAGGCAGGATGCCTGTGGCCAATTATTGCTGAGGGTGTTTAGTACACGCCCCACACTATAAAAGGCCGCCAGCACGGCGGCCTAGTGTAGTGTGTTCCGGAGCAGGGAAAGAGAAGCATAGGCAGAGACAGTGACATTTATTTTTTCTTGCTTAACCTGGATTCCTTTAGTTTAGGGAAAGAGAAGGATAGGTAGGGAGAGTGTCAGTGTGTTTTACTGTGCGAATCCTTGTTTCTAGGGACAGGGAAGGACAGTGAGGGAAATTCTCCTTGTGCTATAGTGTGCTAAAGCACTGATCATCAATCAGCTTTAAAAAAAACATTTTTTCTAGGGACAGAAAACTATAGGTAGGAAGAGTGTCAGTTTCTTTCACTGTGATAATCCTTGTTTCTAGGGACAGGGAAGGACAGTGAGGGAAATTCTCCTTGTGCTATAGTGTGCTAAAGCATTGATCATCAATCAGCTTTAAAAAAACATTTTTTCTAGGGACAGAAAACTATAGGTAGGAAGAGTGTCAGTTTCTTTCACTGTGATAATCCTTGTTTCTAGGGACAGGGAAGGACAGTGAGGGAAATTCTACTTGTGCTATAGTGTGCTAAAGCATTGATCATCAATCAGCTTTAAAAAAACATTTTTTCTAGGGACAGAAAACTATAGGTAGGAAGAGTGTCAGTTTCTTTCACTGTGATAATCCTTGTTTCTAGGGACAGGGAAGGACAGTGAGGGAAATTCTCCTTGTGCTATAGTGTGCTAAAGCATTGATCATCAATCAGCTTTAAAAAAACATTTTTTCTAGGGACAGAAAACTATAGGTAGGAAGAGTGTCAGTTTCTTTCACTGTGATAATCCTTGTTTCTAGGGACAGGGAAGGACAGTGAGGGAAATTCTACTTGTGCTATAGTGTGCTAAAGCATTGATCATCAATCAGCTTTAAAAAAACATTTTTTCTAGGGACAGAAAACTATAGGTAGGAAGAGTGTCAGTTTCTTTCACTGTGATAATCCTTGTTTCTAGGGACAGGGAAGGACAGTGAGGGAAATTCTCCTTGTGCTATAGTGTGCTAAAGCATTGATCATCAATCAGCTTTAAAAAAACATTTTTTCTAGGGACAGAAAACTATAGGTAGGAAGAGTGTCAGTTTCTTTCACTGTGATAATCCTTGTTTCTAGGGACAGGGAAGGACAGTGAGGGAAATTCTCCTTGTGCTATAGTGTGCTAAAGCATTGATCATCAATCAGCTTTAAAAAAACATTTTTTCTAGGGACAGAAAACTATAGGTAGGAAGAGTGTCAGTTTCTTTCACTGTGATAATCCTTGTTTCTAGGGACAGGGAAGGACAGTGAGGGAAATTCTACTTGTGCTATAGTGTGCTAAAGCATTGATCATCAATCAGCTTTAAAAAAACATTTTTTCTAGGGACAGAAAACTATAGGTAGGAAGAGTGTCAGTTTCTTTCACTGTGATAATCCTTGTTTCTAGGGACAGGGAAGGACAGTGAGGGAAATTCTCCTTGTGCTATAGTGTGCTAAAGCATTGATCATCAATCAGCTTTAAAAAAACATTTTTTCTAGGGACAGAAAACTATAGGTAGGAAGAGTGTCAGTTTCTTTCACTGTGATAATCCTTGTTTCTAGGGACAGGGAAGGACAGTGAGGGAAATTCTACTTGTGCTATAGTGTGCTAAAGCATTGATCATCAATCAGCTTTAAAAAAAAAAAATTCTAGGGACAGAAAACTATAGGTAGGAAGAGTGTCAGTTTCTTTCACTGTGATAATCCTTGTTTCTAGGGACAGGGAAGGACAGTGAGGGAAATTCTCCTTGTGCTATAGTGTGCTAAAGCATTGATCATCAATCAGCTTTAAAAAAACATTTTTTCTAGGGACAGAAAACTATAGGTAGGAAGAGTGTCAGTTTCTTTCACTGTGATAATCCTTGTTTCTAGGGACAGGGAAGGACAGTGAGGGAAATTCTCCTTGTGCTATAGTGTGCTAAAGCATTGATCATCAATCAGCTTTAAAAAAACATTTTTTCTAGGGACAGAAAACTATAGGTAGGAAGAGTGTCAGTTTCTTTCACTGTGATAATCCTTGTTTCTAGGGACAGGGAAGGACAGTGAGGGAAATTCTACTTGTGCTATAGTGTGCTAAAGCATTGATCATCAATCAGCTTTAAAAAAACATTTTTTCTAGGGACAGAAAACTATAGGTAGGAAGAGTGTCAGTTTCTTTCACTGTGATAATCCTTGTTTCTAGGGACAGGGAAGGACAGTGAGGGAAATTCTCCTTGTGCTATAGTGTGCTAAAGCATTGATCATCAATCAGCTTTAAAAAAACATTTTTTCTAGGGACAGAAAACTATAGGTAGGAAGAGTGTCAGTTTCTTTCACTGTGATAATCCTTGTTTCTAGGGACAGGGAAGGACAGTGAGGGAAATTCTACTTGTGCTATAGTGTGCTAAAGCATTGATCATCAATCAGCTTTAAAAAAACATTTTTTCTAGGGACAGAAAACTATAGGTAGGAAGAGTGTCAGTTTCTTTCACTGTGATAATCCTTGTTTCTAGGGACAGGGAAGGACAGTGAGGGAAATTCTCCTTGTGCTATCGTGTGCTAAAGCATTGATCATCAATCAACTTTAAAAAAACATTTTTTCTAGGGACAGAAAACTATAGGTAGGAAGAGTGTCAGTTTCTTTCACTGTGATAATCCTTGTTTCTAGGGACAGGGAAGGACAGTGAGGGAAATTCTCCTTGTGCTATAGTGTGCTAAAGCATTGATCATCAATCAGCTTTAAAAAAACATTTTTTCTAGGGACAGAAAACTATAGGTAGGAAGAGTGTCAGTTTCTTTCACTGTGATAATCCTTGTTTCTAGGGACAGGGAAGGACAGTGAGGGAAATTCTACTTGTGCTATAGTGTGCTAAAGCATTGATCATCAATCAGCTTTAAAAAAACATTTTTTCTAGGGACAGAAAACTATAGGTAGGAAGAGTGTCAGTTTCTTTCACTGTGATAATCCTTGTTTCTAGGGACAGGGAAGGACAGTGAGGGAAATTCTCCTTGTGCTATAGTGTGCTAAAGCATTGATCATCAATCAGCTTTAAAAAAACATTTTTTCTAGGGACAGAAAACTATAGGTAGGAAGAGTGTCAGTTTCTTTCACTGTGATAATCCTTGTTTCTAGGGACAGGGAAGGACAGTGAGGGAAATTCTCCTTGTGCTATAGTGTGCTAAAGCATTGATCATCAATCAGCTTTAAAAAAACATTTTTTCTAGGGACAGAAAACTATAGGTAGGAAGAGTGTCAGTTTCTTTCACTGTGATAATCCTTGTTTCTAGGGACAGGGAAGGACAGTGAGGGAAATTCTACTTGTGCTATAGTGTGCTAAAGCATTGATCATCAATCAGCTTTAAAAAAAAAAAATTCTAGGGACAGAAAACTATAGGTAGGAAGAGTGTCAGTTTCTTTCACTGTGATAATCCTTGTTTCTAGGGACAGGGAAGGACAGTGAGGGAAATTCTACTTGTGCTATAGTGTGCTAAAGCATTGATCATCAATCAGCTTTAAAAAAACATTTTTTCTAGGGACAGAAAACTATAGGTAGGAAGAGTGTCAGTTTCTTTCACTGTGATAATCCTTGTTTCTAGGGACAGGGAAGGACAGTGAGGGAAATTCTCCTTGTGCTATAGTGTGCTAAAGCATTGATCATCAATCAGCTTTAAAAAAACATTTTTTCTAGGGACAGAAAACTATAGGTAGGAAGAGTGTCAGTTTCTTTCACTGTGATAATCCTTGTTTCTAGGGACAGGGAAGGACAGTGAGGGAAATTCTACTTGTGCTATAGTGTGCTAAAGCATTGATCATCAATCAGCTTTAAAAAAACATTTTTTCTAGGGACAGAAAACTATAGGTAGGAAGAGTGTCAGTTTCTTTCACTGTGATAATCCTTGTTTCTAGGGACAGGGAAGGACAGTGAGGGAAATTCTCCTTGTGCTATCGTGTGCTAAAGCATTGATCATCAATCAACTTTAAAAAAACATTTTTTCTAGGGACAGAAAACTATAGGTAGGAAGAGTGTCAGTTTCTTTCACTGTGATAATCCTTGTTTCTAGGGACAGGGAAGGACAGTGAGGGAAATTTTCCTTGTGCTATAGTGTGCTAAAGCATTGATCATCAATCAGCTTTAAAAAAACATTTTTTCTAGGGACAGAAAACTATAGGTAGGAAGAGTGTCAGTTTCTTTCACTGTGATAATCCTTGTTTCTAGGGACAGGGAAGGACAGTGAGGGAAATTCTACTTGTGCTATAGTGTGCTAAAGCATTGATCATCAATCAGCTTTAAAAAAACATTTTTTCTAGGGACAGAAAACTATAGGTAGGAAGAGTGTCAGTTTCTTTCACTGTGATAATCCTTGTTTCTAGGGACAGGGAAGGACAGTGAGGGAAATTCTACTTGTGCTATAGTGTGCTAAAGCATTGATCATCAATCAGCTTTAAAAAAACATTTTTTCTAGGGACAGAAAACTATAGGTAGGAAGAGTGTCAGTTTCTTTCACTGTGATAATCCTTGTTTCTAGGGACAGGGAAGGACAGTGAGGGAAATTCTCCTTGTGCCATAGTGTGCTAAAGCATTGATCATCAATCAGCTTTAAAAAAACATTTTTTCTAGGGACAGAAAACTATAGGTAGGAAGAGTGTCAGTTTCTTTCACTGTGATAATCCTTGTTTCTAGGGACAGGGAAGGACAGTGAGGGAAATTCTCCTTGTGCTATAGTGTGCTAAAGCATTGATCATCAATCAGCTTTAAAAAAACATTTTTTCTAGGGACAGAAAACTATAGGTAGGAAGAGTGTCAGTTTCTTTCACTGTGATAATCCTTGTTTCTAGGGACAGGGAAGGACAGTGAGGGAAATTCTACTTGTGCTATAGTGTGCTAAAGCATTGATCATCAATCAGCTTTAAAAAAAATTTTTTCTAGGGACAGAAAACTATAGGTAGGAAGAGTGTCAGTTTCTTTCACTGTGATAATCCTTGTTTCTAGGGACAGGGAAGGACAGTGAGGGAAATTCTACTTGTGCTATAGTGTGCTAAAGCATTGATCATCAATCAGCTTTAAAAAAACATTTTTTCTAGGGACAGAAAATTATAGGTAGGAAGAGTGTCAGTTTCTTTCACTGTGATAATCCTTGTTTCTAGGGACAGGGAAGGACAGTGAGGGAAATTCTCCTTGTGCTATAGTGTGCTAAAGCATTCCTCATCAACCATCTTTGAAATCCTTGTTTTTTGGACAGTCAGGGAAATTGTCGTTGTGCTATTCTGTGCAAAAGCAATCATCCTCAACCATATTTAGAAATCCTTAAGTAAAGGGACAGAGAAGGACACCTGAAGGTAGCCCTTATTGCTTTTTTCCCATCTCCCTGCAGGCCATCTATTAGAATGTCTGGAAGGCAAACAAGGAGAGGCAGACAGTCAGGAGGCAATAAAAGAGGGCAAGCAGGCTCTGTGTCTGGGGGCAACAGTGCTGGTCGTGGACGCGGTGCATTGTCATCAGCACATGGCCATGGGACACGCTTGTCCTTCTTTTCGGCAGCTGGACATGTTGAGCCACATCATGCCGAAGACTTGGTAGAGTGGATGACCAAGCCCTCCTCCTCCTCCTCATCCTCTCTCACCCAGGCTCAGGGTACTGGCAAAGCAGCTGCCAAAGCGTCCTCTTCCCTGGTATCAATGTCAGACTCATCATCAGTCACTCCTTCCCTAGACCCACCATGTCCTCCTCCTGAGGAGTCCCCCGAACTGTTTGAGCACAGTGTTGGGTACATGCTCCAGGAGGATGCCCAGCGTTTCGAAGGGTCTGATGATGAAACCCAGCTACAGGAAGGCAGTAGCGTGAGAGCAGACAGAGGGGATGCTCAAGAAGGACACCAATCTGGCAGTCATGTTCCAGCAGCTGCAGCATACTGCCAGATTGGCTCCAGTGATGAGGAGGGAGGGGATGATGAGGTCACTGACTCCACGTGGGTGCCTAATAGGAGAGAGGAGGAGGAGGAGGATGAGGAGGAGGCACATCTCCAACGAGGCAGGATGCCCTTTGGTGGCCAGCGTAAGGGCAGTACACCGACGGAATCACACCGCAGAGCTCTGCCTGTGCAGGGCGCTGCCTCTGCCCGTCATTCAAAAAGTTCTTTGGTGTGGGCCTTTTTTGAGGCTAGTGCATCAGATCGCACAGCTGCTGTTTGCAACATATGTCTCAAGCGTATATCACGTGGCCAAAACATCAGCCGCTTGGGTACCACATGCCTGACCAGACATATGTTGACCTGCCATGCAGCTCGTTGGCAAGCCTACCTCAAAGACCCACACCAAAGAACAAAGCGGACCTCTCCTTGCACCGCATCAGCTGGGATCTCCAACCCCACTATAACTTCAGTCCTCTCTGAAACATGCACTGAGAGGAATGAAGGTGTAGAATTAGGTGTGTCACAGCCAAGTACTTGCGGCCACTCTGCTAGCAGTACACCGACGTCCGATTCTAGCAGGCAAATTTCCCTGCCCCAGCTGCTGGACCGTCGAAAGAAGTTCACTCCCAGCCATCCACATGCCCAGCGGTTGAATGCTAGCTTGGCTAACTTGCTAGCGCTTCAACTGCTGCCTTTTCAGTTGGTAGACTCGGCCCCCTTCCGTGAGTTTGTGCAATGTGCGGTTCCTCAGTGGCAGGTTCCCAAACGCCACTTTTTCTCACGGAAGGCTATTCCGGCTCTCTACCGGCATGTGGAAGGCAATGTCTTGGCCTCGCTGGACAGGGCGGTCAGCGGTAAGGTGCATATTACCGCTGACTCATGGTCCAGCAGGCATGGACAGGGACGTTACCTTTCTTTCACGGCCCATTGGGTCACTCTTTTGGCAGCTGGGAAGGATGCAGGACAAGGTGCAGTAGTGTTGGAGGTTGTTCCACCGCCACGCCTCCAAAATGCTACTACTGGTTGTGACACACCTCTCTCCTTCACCCCCTCCTCTTCTTCTTCCTCCATGGCCTCTTCCTGTGCTTTGTCCTCTGAACCAGCGGTGCTCCGTAGCCGTTCAAGGGGCTACGCAAGTACGCAGGCAAAAAGATGCCATGCCGTGCTTGCGCTGGTGTGTTTGGGGGACAGAAGCCACACTGGGGCAGAGGTCCTGTCTGCTCTGCAGGGCCAGGCCGAGAGGTGGTTGACGCCACGCCAGCTTAAGCCAGGAATGGTGGTTTGCGACAATGGCACCAACCTCCTCTCCGCCCTCAGACAGGGACAACTGACCCATGTGCCCTGTGTGGCTCACGTCCTTAACCTGGTGGTGCAGCGGTTCTTGGGCAGGTACCCGGGCTTACAGGATGTCCTGAGGCAGGCCAGGAAAGTCTGTGTGCATTTCCGCAGATCTTATAATGCCAGTGCTCGCCTGGCTGAGCTGCAAAAGGAGTTGAACCTGCCCAAGAACCGCCTTATATGTGACATGCCCACCAGGTGGAACTCAACGCTGGCCATGCTGCAGCGGCTGCACACGCAGCAGAGGGCCATCAATGAGTACCTGTGCGACTACGGCACCAGGACAGGGTCAGGGGAGCTTGGTTTTTTTTCTCCACGCCAGTGGGGCATGATCAGGGATGCATGCACTGTCCTGGCACCATTTGAGGAGGCCACGAGGATGGTGAGCAGTGACAGTGCATGCATCAGTGACACTGTACCTCTTGTCCACCTGTTGGAGCACACGCTGCATGGAATAATGGACAGGGCACTTGAGGCAGAACAGAGGCAGGAAGAGGAGGACTTCCTTGCCTCTCAAGGCCCCCTTTACCCAGACAGTGTTCCTTCTGTCCCACCCATCGCACAGGAAGAGGAGGAGGAGGAGGAGGAGGATTGTGTCAGCATGGAGGTGGAGGCTGGCACTCAGCATCATCAGCAGCAGTCTTTTAGGGATGATTTACAGTCCCAAGAAACCAGTGGACTTGTACGTGGCTGGGAGGAGGTGGCTGCGGATCATGTCGTCCTTAGTGACCCAGAGGACTCCGGAGCGAATGCCTCAGCAAACCTATGCTGCATGGCCTCCCTGATCCTGCAAAGTCTGCGGAAGGATCCTCGTATTCTTCGGATCAAGGAGAGGGACCATTACTGGCTGGCCACTCTCCTTGATCCACGGTACAAGGGTAAGGTTGCGGACCTTATGTTACCGTCGCAGAGGGAGCAGAGGATGAGACAACTCCGGGAGGCCTTGCAGAAAGGTCTGTGCACCGCGTTCCCAGAGACTGGGAGGTTACAAACTCCTGGTCCTGGACAACGAGTTGCTGAGGCTTCGGCCAGTCAAAGAAGGAGCGGTGGGGAAGGTGGCCGTCTGACCGATGCGTTCAGACAATTCTTTAGTTCGCAGCCCCAAAGTATGATCGGTTCCAGCAACCATCGCCAGCGTCTGATAAACATGGTGCAGGAATATCTAGGGGCAAGGTCAGACTTGGACACCTTCCCCACCGAAAATCCTCTGGCTTACTGGGTCTTGAGGATGGATCACTGGCCAGAGCTTGCACAGTATGCAATTGAGCTACTGGCCTGTCCTGCATCCAGCGTTCTTTCGGAACGCACATTCAGTGCTGCTGGAGGATTTGTCACGGATCACAGGGTGCGCCTGTCCACCGACTCGGTTGATCGACTGACTTTCATCAAGATGAACCAGTCTTGGATCACCACCAGCTACCACACACCTGATGCTGATATAGCAGACTAATTGATTTTAACATGTCACATCCCTTCAAGACTGATGCTGATGCTGAGTGCCTGTGCTGTTATGTTGACTGGCTATCCTCCTCCTCCGAGTCCTCAATGATAGGATTGATGATGATAGCTTGGAAGATCATTTTTGTTTATGGGTGCCGCCACCAGTGGCTAAGGCCCAATTTTTCAGCCCCTGTTTTACAGGGGCGTGTAATTACAATTTTTTTAGCAATAATTTGCCATAGGGCTCATTGCTGTGCTCCAAGTACAGTATCTGTGAGGGGTTGGAGTGTTGTGGCACCAGTGCCTAAGGCCCAATTTTTCAGCCCCTGTTTAACAGGGGCGTGTCATTACAATTTTTGAAGCAATACTTTGCAACAGGGCTCATTGCTGTGCTCCAAGTACAGTATCTGTGAGGGGTTGTAGTGTTGTGCCACCAGTGCCTAAGGCCCAATTTTTCAGCCCCTGTTCAACAGGGGCATGTAATTACAATTCTTGATCTAATAATTCACAGCAGGGCCCATTGCTGCACCCACCAAGAGTAACTCTGAGGGCTTACAGTGTTGTGGCAACACCACCACCACCACCACCACCACGAAAGGCCCCATTTTTCAGCCCCTGTTCAACAGGGGCATGCAATTACAATTCTTGATCTAATAATTCACAGCAGGGCCCATTGCTGCACCCACCAAGAGTAACTCTGAGGGCTTACAGTGTTGTGGCAACGCCACCACCACCACCACCACGAAAGGCCCAATTTTTCAGCCCCTGTTCAAAAGGGGCATGTAATTACAATTCTTGATCTAATAATTCACAGCAGGGCCCATTCCTGCACCCACCAAGAGTAACTCTGAGGGCTTACAGTGTTGTGGCAACACCACCACCACCACCACCACCACAAAAGGCCCAATTTTTCAGCCCCTGTTCAAAAGGGGCATGTAATTACAATTCTTGATCTAATAATTCACAGCAGGGCCCATTCCTGCACCCACCAAGAGTAACTCTGAGGGCTTACAGTGTTGTGGCAACACCACCACCACCACCACCACCACGAAAGGCCCAATTTTTCAGCCCCTGTTCAACAGGGGCATGCAATTACAATTCTTGATCTAATAATTCACAGCAGGGCCCATTGCTGCACCCACCAAGAGTAACTGTCAGGGCTTACAGTGTTGTGGCACCAGCACCACCATCAAAGGCCCAATTTTTACTACCACTGTTCAACAATTATATGTAATTAAAATTCCTGATATAATAGTTGACAGCAGGGCGTTCCAGCACCAACCAAGAGTAACTGTGAGTGCTTACAGTGTTGTGCCAACACCAACAACTAAGGGGCCTATTTCTGCAGAGTATATACGGCAGGTCCCTACTTTCAAACATCCAACTTACAAACGACTCCTACTTGCAAACGCAAGAAGACAACAGGAAGTGAGAGGAAATCTACCCCTTGGAAGGAAAATTCTCTCCTGTAAGAATTAATATGGGAGAAAGGTGTCTCCTCTGTACTGATGCTTTATCAGCAATCCTTGTTTCAAGAAAAACACCACATTTCAAAAACAGTTGTCATTGGGACGGAAAGTGAGGTGAAATGTTCTGAACAGGGGCACAGACAGCAAAACAAATGTTACAGGGGTGATAACCCTTACCTATGTTTTCCAAAAAGTTTAAAAATAGATTTTTGGGCTGGAGCTACACTTAAACAATGTACCTGTTCAAAATTACAAACAGATTCTACATAAGAACAAACCTACAGTCCCTGTCTTGTATGCACCGCCTGTATACGGCTGTTCAGAGTATATAGGGCCTTTTTTATTTTATGTGCGGGGTTCCCCTTAATATCCATACAAGACCCAAAGGGGCTGGTAATGGGCTGGGGTAGGGGGGGGGGGGTCATGGGGTAGCTATGCCATTTTTCTTAAAGATTTTCATCCATATTACCGGGACCAGACATTACATTAAAGCCGCAAGCGGTTTTAAATGGCTTTTTTTTCCTTTAGAAGTGTCATTTTGTGCAGGGACAGTTCTAAACACGGGAAACACGTGGCACTTCACAGGCATACTTTAGACACCCCCCAGGTACGATATTTAAAGGAATATTTGACTTTTTTTTTTTTCACTTTATGCATCATTAAAATGACTGCTCCCGAAAAACGACCGTTTTTAAAACTTCTTTTTGCATTGATACATGTCCCCTGGTGCAGAACCCGGGTTCCCAAACCCTTTTTAGGACAATAACATGCATAATAGTTGTTATAATTAGCACTTTAGAATTCGAACGTTCACATCCATTGTATTTAATAGGGTTCTAATGTTCGTACGAACTTTCGGTCCGTTCGCGGGTTCTGGTGCGAACCGAACCCGGGGGTGTTCGGCTCATCACTACTCTAGAGGAGATCTGCATGGAGGAATGGGCCAACATACCAGCAACAGTGTGTGACAACCTTGTGAAGACTTACAGAAAACGTTTGACCTCTGTCATTGCCAACAAAGGATATATAACAAAGTATTGAGATGAACTTTTCATATTGACCAAATACTTATTTTCCATCATAATTTGCAAATAAATTCTTTCCAAATCAGACAATGTGATTGTCCGGATTTGTTTCCACATTTTGTCTCTCATAGTTGAGGTATACCTATGATGACAATTACAGGCCTCTCTCATCTTTTTAAGAGGGAGAACTTGCACAATTGGTGGCTGACTAAATACTTTTTTGACCCACTGTACGTGTTATAAACCTGTTATCTGCCTTTCTTCAAGAACAAAAGTATTACAATGTGTCACTGAATATTGTCATCTGTAATATTTAGCCTTTTTAAAAAAAAAATCCTGTTTGGTAGAAAGCAATGACTTTAATTATGCTGCCTTCAAGTGAAAAAAAAATTCAAAATTCCATTAACCACTTCAATACAGGCACTTATACCCCCTCCTGCCCAGACCAATTTTCAGCTTTCAGTGCTCTCACACTTTGAATGCCAATTACTCAGTCATGCAACACTGTACCCAAACAACATTTTTATAATTTTTTCCACACAAATAGAGCTTTCTTTTGGTGGTATTTAATCGCCACTAGGCTTTCTATTTTTTGCGACATAAGTGAAAAAAGTTTCTATGATACAATTTTGCAAATAAGTAATTTTTGTTCACAAATTTGGGGCAACATTTATACTGCTACATATCTTTGGTAAAAATAACCCAAATAAGTGTATAATATTTGGTCTGTGTGAAAGCTATAAACCCCTTTCACACTGTGTCGTATTGCAGGCGCTATTGCGCTAAAACTAGCGCCTGCAAACTGACATGAAACAGCCGCTGCTGTGTCTCCAGTGTGAAAGCCCCGAGGGCTTTCACACTGGAGCGGTGCGCTAGCAGGACGGTAAAAAAAGTCCTGCTAGCAGCATCTTTGGAGCGGTGAAGGAGCGGTGTGTATACCACTCCTCCACCGCTCTTGCCCATTGAAATCAATGGGGCATCGCGGCTATACCGCCGGCAAAGCGCCTCTGGGGTGCTTTTTAACCCTTTCTCGCCCGCTAGCGGGCGGTAAAATAGCGCCGCAAATTCCACGGTAAAGCGCCGCTAAAAATAGTGGCACTTTACCGCCGACACACCTCCCGCCCCAGTGTGAAAGGGGCCATAGAGTCTACAAGCTATGGTGCCAATCATTTAAGATTGATCACACCTGATGTACTGACATCCTATCTAATTTCTTGAGGCCCTGAAATGTCAGGAAAGTAAAAACACCCTCCAAATCACCCCTTTTTGAAAAGTAGACAGTCCAATGTATTTAATAAGAGGCATGGCAAGTTTTTGAAGTTGTAGTTTTTTTCCCACAATTCTTGGGAAAATTAAGAAACTATTATTATTTTTATTTTACACACAATTGTCATAACAACAAGGTATTTCTCTCACACAGCATGTGCATACTTCCAATTACACCCCAAAATTCATTCTGCAACTCCTCCTGAGTATGGCGATACCACATGTGTGGGACTTTTTCACAGCCTGGCCACATAGAGAGGTCCAACATGCAGGGAGCACCATCAGGCGTTTTAGGAGCATAAATTACACATCTAATTTCCTAAGGACCTATTACACTTTTGAAGGCCCTGGAGCACCAGGACAATGGAATTACCCATAAAATTACCCCATTTTGGAAAGCAAACACCCCAACGTATATTCTATGAGGCATTATGAGTCTTTTGAATAGTTCATTTTTTTCCACAAGTCTTCGGAAAACATGGAAAGAAAATGAACACGTATTTTATTTACACAAAGTTGTAAGTTTACACAATGACACAATTTATATGATATTTCTAGCACATAGCATGTACATAGCAAAAATTACTCCCCAAAATACATTCTGCTATTTCTTCTGAGTATGGTGATACCATATGTGTGAGACTTTTACACAACCTGGACACATAGAGAGGTCCAACATTGAAGTAGTACCTTCAGGTGTTCAAGGAGCCTGAACATCTAATTTCATTCCTACCTAGCACACTTTTGAAGACCCTGGAGCACCGGGACTGTGGAAATACCCACAAAATGACCCCATTTTGGAAAACAAACACCCCCTGATCCCTCTGTATTGAATTGTATTGTGATTGTACTGTCTTCCCCGATGTTGTAATGCGCTGCGCAAACTGTTGGCTCTATATAAATCCTGTATAATAATAATAATAATATTCTTTGAGGCATGGGCTGCAGATAGGTACTCAAGTACTCTGATGGGCTGGTGACAGGTATTTGGTTACTCTGATGGGCTGGTGACAGGTACTCGGGTACTCTGATGGGCTGGTGACAGGTACTCTGGTACTCTGTTGGGCTGGTGACAGGTACTCAGGTACTGTGATGGGCTGGAGATAGGTACTTGGGTACTCTGATGGGCTGGTGACAGGTACTCGGGTACTCTGATGGGCTGGTGACAGGTACTCGAGTACTCTGATGGGCTGGTAACAGGTACTCTGATGGGCTTGTTGATAGGTACTTGGGTACTCTGATGCGCTGGTGACAGGTACTCGGGTACTCTGATGCGCTGGTGACAGGTACTCAGATGGGCCGGTGACAGATACTTGGGTACTTTGATGGGCTGGTGACAGGTACTCGGGTACTATGATGGGCTGGTGACAGGTACTCAGATGGGCTGGTGACAGGTACTCAGGTATTTAGATGGGCTGATGACAGGTACTCAGATGGGCTGGTGACAGGTAATCAGATGGGCTGGTGAAAGGTACTTTGATGGGCTGGTGACAGGTCCTCTTTATTAAAGGGGGGCAATCAGTGTGATTGGGTGTGCACTGTAAGCGTTAACGAGCTGTTACCGCAATCTCTTCCTCACACACGATCGGTGTGTGAGGAGAACCCGGTAACAGCTTGTTACCGTGGTTCGTTTACATTCTGTGACCGGATGTGATTGGCTTTTTACTGCGATCGGGGATAGGCTGTGTCAGGATGACAAGACTCGTACCCGATCACTGCTCTGCGTGCCCCTAGGGGTTCAATATTGAGTTGGCCCACCCTTTGCAGCTATAACAACTTCTATTCTTCTGGGAAGTCTATCCACAAGGTTTAGGAGTGTGTCTATGGAAATGTTTAATTATTCTACTAGAAGCACATTTGTGAGGTCGCTCATCCATGTCTTTACAGGCCTTGTTTGTGCACTGGTGTGCAGTCATGTTAGAACAGGAAGGGGCCATCCCCAAACTGTTCCCACAAAGTTGGGAGCATGAAACTGTCCAAAATTTCTTGGTATGCTGACGCCTTAAGAGTTCTCTTCATTGGAACTAGCCCAACCCCTGAAAAACAACCCCACACAAAAATCCCTCCTCCACCAAATGATTTGTACCAGTGCACAAAGCAAGGTCCATGGATGAGTGAGTTTGGGGTGGAGGAACTTGACTGGCCTGCACAGAGTCCTGACCTTAAACCGATAGAATATCTTTGGGATGAATAAGGGTGGAGAATGCGAGCCAGGCTTTCTCGTCCACATCAGAGCCTGACCTCACAAATGCGCTTCTGGAAGAATGGTCAAACATTCCCATAGACACACTCCTAAACCTTGTGGACAGACTTCCCAGAAGACTTGAAGCTGTTGTAGCTGCAAAGGGTGGGCAATCTCAATATTGAACCCTACATGCTAAAACTGGGATGCCATTAAAGTTCATGTGCATGTAAAGGCAGGCATCCCAATACTTTTGTTAATATAGTGTAGATGTGAGTGGGGTACCCCATGTTATTGACCAAATATGGTTCTGTCCAAATTTGGTCAATGACGCCACTCGGGATTCCCAGTCCCTTTGTTCATATCGGCTGTCATCTGCCGCAGGGGGAACCTTTTTTTTTGCATGGAGTCCTCAGGGGCCTGATATGGCTCTTTTGTTCACATGGCCACTGTCAGGGTCACCTGTGGCCAGGTGACAGATGCACACCGTAGGGGGACAGGAGTGCACCGCGAGGTAGTGAACCCTATGGCTGGCTTCTGTGGATAGGAAACTGGGTGGTTGTGGAAAGCGGGACCAGAGGAGCACAACCGGGATCCCAACGGAAGCGAGAGCCAAGATTCCCCAGGGCGCGGAGTCTAAGACCCAGCTGGTCTTCTCCAGGGCCTCTAGTGGTGAGGATGTTACGCTGCAGGCTGGGACCAGGTCGCGGCCCCTGGAGTTTCCTAGCTCACGCCCCGTAGGATAAGGGGAAGCAGCAGCACACGATAGAGAGAACCGAATAACAAGCCGAAGGTCAGGGGCCACAAGCAGACAAGGATAACGAAGAACGAGCCGAAGGTCAAGGGTCACGAGCAGACAGGGATGGTCGGGGACAAGCCAATAACGTAACAGAGAGACAGACGTAGCACACGGCAGGCAGGAACCCAAACACACAATGCCTAACAAACACGTTGATCAGCAAAGCAGGCTTGCAGTGCACAGGTTAATATAGTGTTCAGTGATAGGGCCTGGGGTGGAGTCAGGCTGGGAGGAGATTATAAAGGAAGCCAGGTGAAGGAGGTCTGGTCTCTAGATGAACACATGAGGAGGAAGGTAAGATGGCAGACAGACATTAATGCATATCCATGACAGTACCCTCCCTCTTACGAGGCCTCCCCCTTCCCCGCCTGGGCCCAGGTTTAGAGGGAAACTTCAGATGAAACTCCTTTAACAGACGAGGTGCAAAGACCTCAGATGCAGTGATCCAAGACCTCTCCTCAGGACCAAACCCTTTCCAATGAACGAGGTACTGAAGAACGCCTTTACAGAGTCGGGAGTCCAGAATTTGACTGATCTCGTACTCCTGATTATCCTCCGAGACAGGCGCCACGGTAGGAAGAGGACGAGAGAATTTATTGAGGACTAAAGGCTTTAGAAGAGCAACATGAAAGGAGTTAGTGATTTTAAGGCTCTTAGGAATCTGGAGTTTGAAACAAACCGGATTCAGTTTAGCAGTTACCGTGTATGGACCGATGAATCGTGGAGCAAACTTCAGAGAAGGAACTCGGAGCTTGATGTTCCTGGTAGAGAGCCAGACTTTGTCCCCTGGCTGAAGAGAAGGCGGTTTACGCCTGCGGCGGTCGGCAAAGCCTTTGAATTTTTCAGCAGCTGCCCGGAGGGAATCATGAACGTGACCCCAAACGGAATTGAGAGACTCCTGAACCGAAGCCAAAGCTGGAATGTCTGGAGAACAGATCATAGGAAGAGGAAGTTGAGGGTGTTTTCCATAAACTGTGAAAAAGGGTGTCTTCTGCGAACTGGTATTCACATGATTGTTATGGGAGAATTCTGCCCACGGGAGTAGAGAGGACCAATCGTCATGGTGAGAAGACACAAAGGTGCGAAGAAAGACCTCTAACTCCTGATTAACCCTCTCAGTCTGTCCATTGGATTGGGGATGGTAAGAAGAAGAAAAATCCAAGACAATATTGAGGGATTTGCAAAAGGCTCTCCAAAAACGAGACGTGAATTGGACTCCCCTGTCGGAAACAATATGAGAAGGGACCCCATGTAGGCGGAGAATTTCTCGAATGAAAATGGGAACCAAGGCAGGGGCAGAAGGAAGACCAGGAAGAGGAACAAAATGAGCCATCTTGGAGAATCGATCGATTACCACCCAAATGACTGTATTATTCTCAGACAGTGGGAGATCGGTGATAAAATCCATGGCAATATGGGCCCAGGGTTCCTTAGGAATAGGCAAGGGCATGAGGAGACCAGCAGGAGCTTGTGTGGAGGATTTGGACTGAGCACAGACATGACAAGCTTTAACGTAGTCTTTGACGTCTGAGCGGAGATTAGGCCACCAGTAGTGACGACTGATGAGTAGGAAGGATCGGAGGAATCCAGAATGCCCTGCCACCTTGGAATCATGTCCCCAACGAAGGATCTTAGCTCTTAGCTCAGTGGGGACAAAGGTCTTACCAGGCGGAATTTTAGACTTCAGGGTGGTAGAGTGGGCAACAATGCATGAGGTGGGAATGATCGGCTCAGGTTCAGGGGCGGACTCCTCGTCCAAAGTGTCAAATGACCTAGAGAGCGCATCAGCCCGACCGTTGCAGGAACCAGGTTTGTAGGTAATCGTGAAATTAAAACGGGCAAAGAAGAGACTCCACCTGGCCTGTCTAGGATTCAGACGTTTAGCATTCTGTAGATACTGTAAATTCTTGTGATCGGTAAAGATCGTTATGGAGTGAGGGGAACCCTCCAAGAGATGACGCCACTCCTCTAACGCCAATTTAATTGCGAGAAGTTCCCGATCACCGATGGCATAATTCCTCTCTGCCTGAGAAATTTTTTTGGAGAAGAACGCACATGGTTGGCGTCTCTTCTCAAAGATTTGAAGAAGCACAGCTCCCACCCCCATTGAGGAAGCGTCCACTTCAATAAAAAATGCATTCCCAGGATTTGGTCTCCTCAAGAGGGGGCCAGAAACAAAGGCCTGTTTCAGGTTGTGAAATGCAGAGACAGCTTCGGGAGGCCAGTCTCTGGCATTCACACCCTTCTTGGTCAAAGCGATAATAGGCGCGGCAATGGAAGAGTAATTCCTTATGAACTGCCTATAATAATTAGTGAAGCCAAGAAAGCGCTGTGTGGCCTTGAGGCTAGCAGGAAGAGGCCAGTTGGTGATAGCCAAGACCTTCCCAGGGTCCATACGAAGCCCCGAACATGAGACAAAGCACCCCAAAAACAGGACCTCAGAACATTCAAAGGAACATTTCTCCAGCTTGGCATAGAGATTGTTCTCTCTAAGACGTTGAAGTACAGTGCGGACATGGTTTCTGTGGACGAGCAGATTTTCAGAAAAGATCAGAATGTCATCCAGATAGATGACAACAAACTGGTACAGCAGATCTCTGAAGATTTCATTGACAAAGTTTTGAAACACGGCTGGAGCATTACACAGACCAAAAGGCATCACCAGATATTCGTAATGCCCGTCTCTAGTGTTAAATGCAGTCTTCCATTCGTCACCCTCCCGTATTCGAATGAGATTGTACGCGCCTCTGAGATCCAACTTGGTGAAAATGGAGGCACCCTTCAACCTATCGAATAGCTCAGATATTAAGGGTAAGGGGTATCGATTTTTAATAGTAACCGCATTTAAACCCCGATAATCGATGCAGGGTCTTAAGGTACCATCCTTTTTGGCAACAAAAAAGAACCCTGCCCCTGCAGGCGATGAGGATTTCCGGATGAACCCTCTCTCCAGATTCTCTGCTACATACTCCGACATGGCCTGGGTCTCTGGGATGGACAGAGGGTAGGTACGACCCCTGGGTAGAGTTGCTCCGGGGACAAGATCAATAGCACAGTCAAAAGACCTGTGGGGAGGAAGCACCTCAGCTGATTTTTTACAGAACACATCCCGGTAATCGCTGTATGCGGCGGGAAGATCAGAAGAAACAGAAGTGGCAGCAACCGGAAGACTCTCCTTGGGGGTCACCTTGAGAAGACACGACGAGAAACATGAGGAACCCCAGGCCAGGATCTGCCCAGAGACCCAGTCCACATGTGGAGAGTGGAGCTGTAGCCAAGGGAGGCCCAATACAACTGGGGTAGAGGCCTTGGGTAGAATAAGAAAGGATATCCACTCCTGGTGGAGAATCCCTACCGACATCCTAATGGGTAGCGTCTGGAAGCGAATAGGGCCCCCTGGGAGAACAGTGCCATCAATTGCCGAGACTACCAATGGGGTAGTGAGAGGTGAAAGGGTAAGCTTCATAGAAGAAGCAGTTCTCCAATCCATGAAATTGCCGGCAGCCCCGGAATCCAGGTATGCAAGGGTTGACTGAGGAGAAGTGCCTACATGAAGGGACACCGGCAAGAGCAGGCGAGAAGGTGATGTTTCTGGGTCCAATACTCCACCTTCCAAATGTATTAGACCCGAGCGTTTCCCGGACGAAGCGAGCAGGAGTCACGAAAATGACCCTTGCCCCCACAATAGAGGCACAAGCCCAGAGTTCTGCGCCTAGCACGTTCTTCGGGGGTTAGTCTGGTCCGGCCCAGCTGCATAGGTTCTTCAGCAGGTAGAGGATGCTCCACGGAATGAAGGGAGGGGAGCTCAGACTGGCTAGGACCCAGAGAGTGCTGGCGTCTTTTTTCTAAGGACCTCTCTTGAAAACGAATGTCGATCTGGTTGCATAATGAAATTACATCGTCCAGACCGACGGGAATGGCTCTTCCCGCTAATTCGTCTTTCACTCGGTCAGAGAGGCCATGTAAAAAGGTAGCGACCAGGGCCTCATTATTCCAGCTCAATTCAGCTGTGTGGATACGGAACTGAAGAGCATATTGCCCCACTGAACTAGATTCTTGGCGAAGACGTAAGACAGCACTAGCCGCTGAAGAAGCCCGAGCCGGCTCTTCGAAGATATTACGAAAGAGCTTCAAGAATTCGGACAGACTGGAAACCACCGGATCGTTCCTCTCCCACAGGGGGGCAGCCCAGGCCAAAGCTTCACCGGAGAGGAGGGAAATGATATAGGCTACCTTAGCCCGGTCAGATAGGAAGCTTTGAGGCTGAAGCTCAAAATGAATAGTGCATTGGCTGAGAAACCCCCTGCAGGCCTTGGAGTCCCCAGAGAAACGGAACGGAGCTGGCAATCTTAGTGAGTGTGAGGCTGCGACTGGTGCGATAGGTACAGCCGCTGGTTGTACTTGGGGTTGCGGATTCGGGGTTCCCAAGGAGACCTGAAGCTGCTCGAATCGAGAAGCCAGATCCTGGAGGAATCGCATCACCTGGGTCTGATTTGATTCCTGGGTCTCAAGTCTGCGAACTATGCCCTGCAATGGATCATCCGCGGGAAGCGGGATGTCAGCCGGGTTCGTTGCTGATCAAACTGTCAGGGTCACCTGTGGCCAGGTGACAGATGCACACCGTAGGGGGACAGGAGTGCACCGCGAGGTAGTGAACCCTATGGCTGGCTTCTGTGGATAGGAAACTGGGTGGTTGTGGAAAGCGGGACCAGAGGAGCACAACCGGGATCCCAACGGAAGCGAGAGCCAAGATTCCCCAGGGCGCGGAGTCTAAGACCCAGCTGGTCTTCTCCAGGGCCTCTAGTGGTGAGGATGTTACGCTGCAGGCTGGGACCAGGTCGCGGCCCCTGGAGTTTCCTAGCTCACGCCCCGTAGGATAAGGGGAAGCAGCAGCACACGATAGAGAGAACCGAATAACAAGCCGAAGGTCAGGGGCCACAAGCAGACAAGGATAACGAAGAACGAGCCGAAGGTCAAGGGTCACGAGCAGACAGGGATGGTCGGGGACAAGCCAATAACGTAACAGAGAGACAGACGTAGCACACGGCAGGCAGGAACCCAAACACACAATGCCTAACAAACACGTTGATCAGCAAAGCAGGCTTGCAGTGCACAGGTTAATATAGTGTTCAGTGATAGGGCCTGGGGTGGAGTCAGGCTGGGAGGAGATTATAAAGGAAGCCAGGTGAAGGAGGTCTGGTCTCTAGATGAACACATGAGGAGGAAGGTAAGATGGCAGACAGACATTAATGCATATCCATGACAGCCACTATTCCTGGGCAGTAAATCAATGGCCATGTGACATCACTGGTTGCCAAGAACGTGGTAGTTGCAGGAACCCATCATTTCAATAATAACCATTGACAGGAAGGAGGAAAGAAAAAACCACTACAATATGATGTTCGCCCTGTCAAACAGGCTGAAAGTCTAGCATTCAGACAAGCACCTGAACAAGCAAAGTTTGGTTTGAATCTGTGTTTGGACCGAACCAGCGGCTCATCCCTAACGGACATCTGTCTCTGCATATCTACCTATATAGAAATATGTATGGTATGTATGTGTATTCAAAGTTGAGAAAGATTTGTTGAGATTTTTCTGTAAGCAACATTTAAAACCTTGATTTTCCCAATTTTATTTGGGTCTTCTTGGTGTTTGTTCTATTTTATATTGTGCTTTATTTGGTAGGTAATAACCCTTCTTTCTTTAACTCCTGACCTGTCTTGTCTAGCTGCATCAAAGACCAACAATCAACTTCCTGGAATATGTTTGTAGCGCCCTGCTCCTATTGGGTAGGCGCTAGTTGTAAATTTAGATGTCTGAGCTGTAGTTTAGCTCAGAATAATTTCGGTAAATTTCTGGTTTCTGTTCCAGTCCAGTTGTGTTGCGCGTTTTTCACTTGACTGTGGGTGTCGCTGTCACCACAGGTCAAGGTTGGAAATGCAGCAGGCTGGATGTATTGAGTACCTCTTGCCCAGAAACCGTTCAGTGGGATTGGTCTCCCCGCTGTGCATTCTGGGAGAGGGTACTTAAGAGACAGACACCGTCTTCCGGGTCTCTCTGACCTGATGGCCCTCCTGGCCTAAGGTGTGCCGTAGCAGTTTTTCTGCCTCAGGGCTGGCTGTCCCGAGGCCTCGTTACTGGAAGTAGGCCCAGGAGTTTCTAGGGCCTAGTGATCAGGGGTGGTCTTTTGCTGTCTTGCCTGCGGGAAGAAGCTGAGCAATTGAAGAAACCAGGGGAGGACTTTTCCCAGGAGAGGACCGAGCAAAAAGGGCCGGTGCCTCGGGAAGAGCCTGGAGACTCAATTGGAGGACGCATCCCTACATATCTACCTCACAGTGTCGCCGGATTGGCTGAAAGAAACTGGTACTGTGTGACTGTACTTAAACTTTGCAAAAGTTGTGGATTCTTCAAGTCTGTGGCAGAGACTATTCGTATTCTTCAAGTCTGTGGCAGAGACTATGTGTCTTCTTCAAGTCTGTGGCAGAGACTATGTGTATCCTTCAAGTCTGTGGCAGAGACTATGTGTCTTCTTCAAGTCTGTGGCAGAGACTATGTGTATTCTTCAAGTCTGTGGCAGAGACTATGTGTCTTCTTCAAGTCTGTGGCAGAGACTATGTGTATTCTTCAAGTCTGTGGCAGAGACTTTTGTGTATTCTTCAATTCTGTGGCAGAGACTATTTGTATTCTTCAAGTCTGTGGCAGAGACTTTTGTGTATTCTTCAAGTCTGTGGCAGAGACTTTTGTGTATTCTTCAAGTCTGTGGCAGAGACTTTTGTGTATTCTTCAATTCTTTGGCAGAGACTATGTGTATTCTTCAATTCTTTGGCAGAGACGTTTGTGTATTCTTCAATTCTGTGGCAGAGACTATGTGTATTCTTCAATTCTGTGGCAGAGACTATGTGTATTCTTCAAGTCTGTGGCAGAGACTATGTGTATTCTTCAAGTCTGTGGCAGAGACTATGTGTATTCTTCAAGTCTGTGGCAGAGACTATGTGTATTCTTCAAGTCTGTGGCAGAGAGTGAGACTATGTGTATTCTTCAAGTCTGTGGCAGAGACTATGTGTATTCTTCAAGTCTGTGGCAGAGACTATGTGTATTCTTCAAGTCTGTGGCAGAGACTATGTGTATTCTTCAAGTCTGTGGCAGAGAGTGAGACTATGTGTATTCTTCAAGTCTGTGGCAGAGACTATGTGTATTCTTCAAGTCTGTGGCAGAGACTATGTGTATTCTTCAAGTCTGTGGCAGAGACTTTTGTGTATTCTTCAATTCTGTGGCAGAGACTTTTGATCGAGCACCGCACCGGCTGCTAGGTCAGTGAGAGAGGCCTATTTGGTGGTTGCTAGATCCAGTTTGGAAGCTGTTTGTCCTCTGTAAGGAAGAAAATACCCTTGATCCGCAAAGCAAGGTACCTGAATCCCTCCCCCCAACCCTCCATCCCTCTAATTGACATTTATTAAAACCATTGGAAAGAGACTATGTGTTGGTGATGACATCTGTGGAAACTCTTCAATGGAACCCCTATGACGTATGCAGTGGTACAGACAGGTAACGGCAAGACCCAAAAATATAACCAGCAGCTCCTACGGGGGTGTGCTACATGTTTTTTTTTTTTTTGCAAAAGTGTGTGCACAGGGTTCAGTTTTCATGAGAAAAATGTGCCCCCTGTAGTGGAAAATACAGCTTCACATCATATTGGTACTTGAGGAGACTTTACTGAATCAGGTGCAATAAAATCTTTAAGATATACAGACATTTGTAAATTACATTTTAGTGCATCAACCCATAAGGCTACATGTATTGCTATCTTTAATAGTGACCCTGTCACCACTGTACACATACTAGTAAAGTGGGCATTGAGCACTTAGTGAAGCTTCCTGTGTTGTATCAATCCTTTCTTAAAGCGGTTGTAAAACAACCCATTCAGTTTGAAATAGAAATGAAAGGCAAAACATTTGTGTATAGGTTAAAAAAAAAAAAAAAAAAAAACATTATAAATACCTTCTTTCCTTTTTATATAAGTGATCACATCCCTTCGGCTCCCTCTGTTCTCAGCATAAGAGCTGGGGGGAGGAGAAGCAGCAGGACACTGAGCTTCCCGGTGAATAGCTGTGCAGGGGGAACATGCCAGGACAGGTCTGATCATTGGAGGAGAGCAGGCTGAGTTCTCAGCATAGCTAGAGAACTGACCATGGTGTGTTCTCCTGCTTAGTGTAGTCTAGTGTGGTCAGTTTTTAATAGGAAAGCAGAGGGACTGGCAGGAACACCAGGGATTTCACACACAGGAAGCAATACAAAGAGAACAGGATACTTTTTATACAAGCACATGGTACAGCAGGCACATACCAGGAATATAAAATGTTGGGGTAACAAATGCTTTAAATGTTCCAGTAATCATATTTGCCCTTCTTAGCCACCTCCAACACTTCCATGAGTGAGACTTTCTCTCCTACACAGCCCTCAAAACGCTCCTACATGTACATAGGAACCCTTATGTGGGAATGTGCTTCCTTCTGCCTTGCTTAGTGCCAGCCCTGAATGACAAAAATGTAAGCAATCCAGTAACGTGTCTGTAAGGGTGAGTGCCTATCTTAACTATATACTGTATATTCAGGCTGGCATGTGTAGTATGGTAAGAGGATCACATTCAGTTAAATATTTCTTCACCCTTTTGTGACTATTTCCATGGTGTGAAATGTAGATTGTTGTTACAGTATATGTCACTGTTGTATCAAAGACGACTGCTGAATTCCCAGTTAAGAATTGGGTACCCAGGCACATAAAATGCTCATCGTTAAATATCTGCAATTTTGACCCATTTGAAGAGCTAAGCAGTGCATGGAAGAAGAAGATACATTTACTGCTAAAACTGTGATTAAAAAGAATTAGGTAGTAATTTTCTTAAAAACCTGTGTATCCATTTGTAACACTTTTACTTGTACCTGGTAAAAGATACAAGCCAGATTAAGGCAGCATCCATTAGTTATACTCACCTTCTGTGAATTTATGTGTTTGGTGATGAAGATTGGATCACTACTTGCTATTATCAAAAGGTGAAATCCTTTATATGTGCTTGTAGTCACTGTAATTAAGAGGCGTGGTAGTCATTTGGACTAATTATATACTTTATCTTAATCTAATTCCCATATCTCTTTTAATTGAAAGCTCAGCTAATTATAGATTCTGTGGGTGACCTTTTTTTGTAGCTTTTATAAGTGATACTTTTAAGCAATATTATTCCAGGGAGATATACCAGTTAACAAAAAATGTCAAAAAGTTATTGCATAACTAAAAAACCACCCAATGAGCAAATTCTTCATTCAAACTTAGCATTGTAATATCTTCTAAGCTTTAATGTGCCCAGGGCTGGTGCAAGGATTTTTGACACCCTAGGCAAAACCAAATTTTGCCGCCCCCGGCTCCACCCCTGACTCCACCCCCTTTGCCCTGCCCATGTATACCCCACCTTTCTAATGAAGCGCCCATCAAATGCAGCCCGCCAGCGCCCATAAAATACAGCCTCACCAGCGCCCATCAAATGCAGCCTCACCAGTGCCCATCAATGCAGCCTCACCAGCGCCCATCAAATGCAGTCTAACGAGCACCCATCAAATGCAGCCTCACAAGTGCTCATCAATGCAGCCTACCAGCACCCATCAATGCAGCCTCACCAGCGCCAATTAAATGCAGCCTCACCATTGTAATATCTTCTAAGCTTTAATGTGCCCAGGGCTGGTGCAAGGATTTTTGACACCCTAGGTAAAACCTAATTTTGCCGCCCCCGGCTCCACCCCTGACTCCACCCCCTTTGCCCTGCCCATGTATACCCCACCTTTCTAATGAAGCGCCCATCAAATGCAGCCTGCCAGCGCCCATCAAATGCAGCCTCACCAGCGCCCATCAAATGCAGCCTCACCAGCGCCCAACAAAGGCAGCCTCACCAGCACCCATAAATGCAGCCTACCAGCGCCCATCAATGCAGTCTACCAGCACCCATCAATGCTGCCTACCAGTGTCCATCAATGAATGTTTGCTTGCTTCCATTCATTCGGGAGTCGGGACACAGGCACAGTCCTTTGCCAGGTGCTGCGCCTCTGACACTATGTGCGAATGGAGCGATAGCTGACTGTTGATGCTGAGACTTAAGCCTTGTACACACTGTATGATTGTTGGCCAACCGAGCATCTGATTTTTGTCAAAAGGGTGTGTGCCAGGATCTTGTCTTGCATACTAACGTTACACAATTTTCGTGCCACAAACACGAACGTAGTGACGTACTACGAGGAATTTCAGCTCTTGAGCACCACCCTTTGGGCCCCTTCCTAATTTCGTGTTTGGTGAGCATTCATTCCGAGCATGCGTGTTTGTACTTTTGACTTTTGTGTGACGGATTTGTGTACTGACCATATGAAAATCAGACGTGGAACCGTTGGCTGCCGAAAGTTTACTAGCCTGCCATCCAACATTTCTTGGCCGAAAATTGGAAAACAATTGTCTAAAGGAGCGTACTAACGGTAAGAATTTAGGACAACAATCTGTCAACAGACAATTCCCTTCCAACAATCGAACCATGTGTACGAGGCTTTAGTTGCTTGTTGCAGAGAGAAGAGAGTAGGAACACCAGCAGGGCACCCTAGGCGGATGCCTAGTTTGCCTAGTAGTAGCACCGGCCCTGAATGTGCCATAAATGTTCTGTTAGGTAGTGGTTATATTGTATATTAACCTCAATTAACTATGCAAGCTCATAGCACCTAGGGACAGATTTGGGTTTGGTAAGGCAATTGTATGAATGAAAGAATTATGTGGAATATAGTGTAAACAGTCACTAAAATATATAACTAGTTTAGACTGGTTAATGAACACATTGCCAAACATTACTACTTGTTCTGTCCCACCTATGAAGTATTTTCTGTTGATTACATTGAACTAAATTACCGGTATGTTTTTTTGTTTTCAGATATATGCTGACATCTAATGTTGGTTTATAGCCACTACAACTTGTTTATTTCTGCATTTGGTACCTCCCTCTGTTTCTCCCTTTCTGTCCAGTGCTAGCTAGTATAGTCCTAGCTAGACTATCTGTTTTATTTTCCTCTATGTTCCTCAGTCATCGCAAAGACAGAGTGTAGAAAGTTATTGCCTTCTCACACTTCAAAAGACTAGAAAAACATCCAAGTGGTCATATAACTGTGGCATGATCAAGTCCTGTTCCTCTTTTGCAGACAATGGTGTGCTTTGCATTGGATCGTCAGCCTGCTGCATAGAAGCATATATATAAAAAAGTGTTCAGACAGCAAATAAAAGAGCAGGTAGCTCTTTGACTGTAATCCCCAATGGAAGAAGATGCAATACATCCGAGCAGTAAGGCATACCTCATATTTTATGAATAGCTGGAGTAGAGTAGGAATCATGAGAATTGCCAATTCATCACTGTTTGATACTTCTGAGTGGTTTCATGTAGATCTGATCTGTGGAGACTGAACAAATCTGCATGCATATATTTAGTAGAATAAATATAAAGCGATACCCCCCAAAAGAGCTATTGGTTATGATTGGTCCTCAGTTCTTGGCCTAAACCTTCTCAAAGCCTCAACCCCTCTGACATACTTGGTTGAATGTGGAAAACAGGCAATCACAGTGAGGAACTCTGCAACCCCAGAAAAATCAGGCACCAGACTAGTTCCTGGAAAGTAAACTTATTCTATCATCACTCATAGTTTGGTTGGAGGTCAGATTCCAAGTAGATGATTATCATATAACACAGTCTAGTGTACAGGAACTTCAAAAAAAAAGTAATGTGAGTAATGAGTGACACGTTTCACCCAAACTGACTTACACAGTAGTGCCACCACCTGAAGTGCAACAACAGGCAGCAGGGAGGGAGTATATCAAGTATATCAAGGGAGTATACCAACCAATAAATGGTCTTGTGTCTATTTCCTGATTGTAATTCACAATCAAATTAAAGGTATCCATACTTGTATTCCTATAAGTGTGTGCAGTAACTTTCACTCAACCAGGTGTGCCAGAGGGGCTGAGGTTGTTCTTGGAGTTGAGGCACAGAACAGAGAACCCTAGTTACTAAGCAGCACCCTTGGGGGTAGCACTACACGTGGGGTTTCTCATCTGAGATATCTCTGTTCTACAAGCAAGTTACCAAGACCACGAGCCAGAAACAGACAATATGGACCCCGCACCTGCAATCCAGTGCTGTGAGAAGCAAAATATTCCGACACCAGGACAGAAGAGCAGACCAGTGGTGACAGCACTTGTTCCTGACCAGAAAGTGTTCATAATAGACTTGAAAACAGACCAAGTAATCTCTCAAACGTTTGCACTACTGGAGTGGAGAAGAGGGATTCCCGTATTTTTCCAAGAGGCCAGTCTTCAAATAACCAATGAAGCTGAAGCCTGCCTGATACAGCTGAGGGTGCTGGACACCAACCCAGAGGATTCTAGCCAGGCACCACTAGAACCGGAGGTAGCTTCCACAGCACCTACAACAATCCCTGGGGTTCCCGACTGCTTCTTTCTTTAGCAATGTGGGAAAGCCGGTAGAGAACTTTGTGAAGAATGTGCCCACACCTGCTAACTGGGAATGGGAATGGGAAGTAGCTGACGCCATAAAGAGACAGCAAAAAGTTGAGGGCCTATGCAAATCTGCTTCTGACGTGATCAGAAATTTAAAGCAAGACAAACTAGGCTACACTACTGCAGTGTTTGGAAACCCTCTGAGAAGTTTATGGAAGAGTGCAGAGCTGACTTACTCTTTGAGCGAGAAGAGGAGAAGTTGTCAGTCTTTGTCAAATGACTAGGATAGATTTGACCCCTCCATGGCTGGGCAATCAGAGACATTTTATACATTAGCTGTTGGGCGCCCTCACCCAGCCAACAATAATTTCTTATTAGTAGAAAAAAACACTAACCTCGTCAGGAGACTGCTCACTTCTCTTGTCTCAAAGCATTATACCTCAACAGAGAGTGTACACCACATGCTATGGCAAGTGTATCAGCAGCTGTTTCAAGAACAGAAAACTCCAGTGGAAAGAGTGGGGAAGTTGTGGTGATTGGACAGAGATGAGAAAATACTGCAACCAAGGGAAGTAGCATGTCTTCAAGCTTCAGTCAAACTCAACTGGGATCAGCTAGGACCCTTTGTTGTCCTTGAAGCTAATTTTTAGGGAAAGGACACGGGGGAGGGGGGGGAGGTAATCTCTTAATATAGTGTCCACTAGGACTTTACAACAAAGTCAAAGAAGGATTCCAGTCATTGTTTCCAACATCACTGACTCGCCAGTGAAATTATGGACCCGAATGTTGCTAGGACAAGTGAATTCATTTTCTCCCTCTGATTTGGTAGGTGAGCAGATGATGCGATTCCCGTAGAGAGGTTCACCCCACTCCCACCAAGTGAAAACAAGGAGCTAAAGCCCAGCTTTTGAGATGGGGTAAATGTTTTAGAAGAGTGATTTTGATGTGGGGTGTGCAAAGAGAGTCCAGCATTAAATCTGCCTTCAAGAGGACAAGCCATTTAGAGAAAGAGCTTGACAAATTCCACTGGGTGATCTGGAAGATTTCCATGAGCAACTAGCAAAGATGAGGTGGTGAGGTGGTAAGGAAGAAGAATGGTTCCTTGAGGATGTACCGTATCTCACAAAAGTGAGGTCACCCGTCACATTTTTGTAAATATTTTATTATATCTTTTAATGTGACACACTGAAGAAAGGACATTTTGCTACAATGTAAAGTAGTGAGTGTACAGCTTGAATAACAGAGTAAATTTTCTGTCACCTCAAAATAACTAAACACACAGCCATTAATGTCTAAACCGCTGGCAAAAAAAGTGAATACACCCCTAAGTGAAAATGTCCAAATTGGGCCCAATTAGCCATTTTCCCTCCCCGGTGTTATTTGACTCGTTATTGTTACAAGGTCTCAGGTGTGAATGGGGAGCAGGTGTGTTCAATTTGGTGTTATCGCACTCACTCTCTCATACTGGTCACTGGAAGTTCAACATGGCACCTCATGGCAAAGAACTCTCTAAGGATCTGAAAAAAATAATTTTTGCTCTACATAAAGATGGCCTAGGCTATAAGAGGATTGACAAGACCCTAAAACTGAGCTGCAGCACGGTGGCCAAGACCATACAGCGGTTTAACAGGACAGGTTCTACTCAAAACAGGCCTTGCCATGGTTGACCAAAGAAGTTGAGTGCTCAGAATCATATCCAGAGGTTGTCTTGGGAAATAGATGTATGAGTGCTGCCAGCATTGCTGCAGAGGTAGAAGGGGTGGGGGGTCAGCCTGTCAGTGCTCAGACCATACACTACACACTGCATCAAATTGATCTGCATGGCTGTCGTCCCAGAAGGAAGCCTCTTCTAAAGATAATGCACAAGAAAGCCCACAAACAGTTTGCTGAAGACAAGCAGACTAAGGATAGTGATGAGCCGAACACCCCCGGGTTCGGTTCGCACCAGAACCCGCGAACGGACCGAAAGTTCGTACGAACATTAGAACCCTATTAAATACAATGGATGCGAACGTTCGAATTCTAAAGTGCTAATTATAACAACTATTATGCATGTTATTGTCCTAAAAAGGGTTTGGGAACCCGGGTTCTGCACCAGGGGACATGTATCAATGCAAAAAGAAGTTTTAAAAACGGTCGTTTTTCGGGAGCAGTCATTTTAATGATGCATAAAGTGAAAAAAAAAAAGTCAAATATTCCTTTAAATATCGTACCTGGGGGGTGTCTAAAGTATGCCTGTGAAGTGCCACGTGTTTCCCGTGTTTAGAACTGTCCCTGCACAAAATGACACTTCTAAAGGAAAAAAAAGCCATTTAAAACTGCTTGCGGCTTTAATGTAATGTCTGGTCCCGGTAATATGGATGAAAATCTTTAAGAAAAATGGCATAGCTACCCCATGACCCCCCCCCCTACCCCAGCCCATTACCAGCCCCTTTGGGTCTTGTATGGATATTAAGGGGAACCCCGCACATAAAATAAAAAAGGCCCTATATACTCTGAACAGCCGTATACAGGCGGTGCATACAAGACAGGGACTGTAGGTTTGTTCTTATGTAGAATCTGTTTGTAATTTTGAACAGGTACATTGTTTAAGTGTAGCTCCAGCCCAAAAATCTATTTTTAAACTTTTTGGAAAACATAGGTAAGGGTTATCACCCCTGTAACATTTGTTTTGCTGTCTGTGCCCCTGTTCAGAACATTTCACCTCACTTTCCGTCCCAATGACAACTGTTTTTGAAATGTGGTGTTTTTCTTGAAACAAGGATTGCTGATAAAGCATCAGTACAGAGGAGACACCTTTCTCCCATATTAATTCTTACAGGAGAGAATTTTCCTTCCAAGGGGTAGATTTCCTCTCACTTCCTGTTGTCTTCTTGCGTTTGCAAGTAGGAGTCGTTTGTAAGTTGGATGTTTGAAAGTAGGGACCTGCCGTATATACTCTGCAGAAATAGGCCCCTTAGTTGTTGGTGTTGGCACAACACTGTAAGCACTCACAGTTACTCTTGGTTGGTGCTGGAACGCCCTGCTGTCAACTATTATATCAGGAATTTTAATTACATATAATTGTTGAACAGTGGTAGTAAAAATTGGGCCTTTGATGGTGGTGCTGGTGCCACAACACTGTAAGCCCTGACAGTTACTCTTGGTGGGTGCAGCAATGGGCCCTGCTGTGAATTATTAGATCAAGAATTGTAATTGCATGCCCCTGTTGAACAGGGGCTGAAAAATTGGGCCTTTCGTGGTGGTGGTGGTGGTGGTGGTGTTGCCACAACACTGTAAGCCCTCAGAGTTACTCTTGGTGGGTGCAGGAATGGGCCCTGCTGTGAATTATTAGATCAAGAATTGTAATTACATGCCCCTTTTGAACAGGGGCTGAAAAATTGGGCCTTTCGTGGTGGTGGTGGTGGTGGCGTTGCCACAACACTGTAAGCCCTCAGAGTTACTCTTGGTGGGTGCAGCAATGGGCCCTGCTGTGAATTATTAGATCAAGAATTGTAATTACATGCCCCTGTTGAACAGGGGCTGAAAAATTGGGCCTTAGGCACTGGTGGCACAACACTACAACCCCTCACAGATACTGTACTTGGAGCACAGCAATGAGCCCTGTTGCAAAGTATTGCTTCAAAAATTGTAATGACACGCCCCTGTTAAACAGGGGCTGAAAAATTGGGCCTTAGGCACTGGTGGCACAACACTCCAACCCCTCACAGATACTGTACTTGGAGCACAGCAATGAGCCCTATGGCAAATTATTGCTAAAAAAATTGTAATTACACGCCCCTGTAAAACAGGGGCTGAAAAATTGGGCCTTAGCCACTGGTGGCGGCACCCATAAACAAAAATGATCTTCCAAGCTATCATCATCAATCCTATCATTGAGGACTCGGAGGAGGAGGATAGCCAGTCAACATAACAGCACAGGCACTCAGCATCAGCATCAGTCTTGAAGGGATGTGACATGTTAAAATCAATTAGTCTGTTATATCAGCATCAGGTGTGTGGTAGCTGGTGGTGATCCAAGACTGGTTCATCTTGATGAAAGTCAGTCGATCAACCGAGTCGGTGGACAGGCGCACCCTGTGATCCGTGACAAATCCTCCAGCAGCACTGAATGTGCGTTCCGAAAGAACGCTGGATGCAGGACAGGCCAGTAGCTCAATTGCATACTGTGCAAGCTCTGGCCAGTGATCCATCCTCAAGACCCAGTAAGCCAGAGGATTTTCGGTGGGGAAGGTGTCCAAGTCTGACCTTGCCCCTAGATATTCCTGCACCATGTTTATCAGACGCTGGCGATGGTTGCTGGAACCGATCATACTTTGGGGCTGCGGACTAAAGAATTGTCTGAACGCATCGGTCAGACGGCCACCTTCCCCACCGCTCCTTCTTTGACTGGCTGAAGCCTCAGCAACTCGTTGTCCAGGACCAGGAGTTTGTAACCTCCCAGTCTCTGGGAACGCGTTGCACAGACCTTTCTGCAAGGCCTCCCGGAGTTGTCTCATCCTCTGCTCCCTCTGCGACGGTAACATAAGGTCCGCAACCTTACCCTTGTACCGTGGATCAAGGAGAGTGGCCAGCCAGTAATGGTCCCTCTCCTTGATCCGAAGAATACGAGGATCCTTCCGCAGACTTTGCAGGATCAGGGAGGCCATGCAGCGTAGGCTTGCTGAGGCATTCGGTCCGGAGTCCTCTGGGTCACTAAGGATGACATGATCCGCAGCCACCTCCTCCCAGCCACGTACAAGTCCACTGGTTTCTTGGGACTGTAAATCATCCCTAAAAGACTGCTGCTGATGATGCTGAGTGCCAGCCTCCACCTCCATGCTGACACAATCCTCCTCCTCCTCCTCCTCCTCTTCCTGTGCGATGGGTGGGACAGAAGGAACACTGTCTGGGTAAAGGGGGCCTTGAGAGGCAAGGAAGTCCTCCTCTTCCTGCCTCTGTTCTGCCTCAAGTGCCCTGTCCATTATTCCACGCAGCGTGTGCTCCAACAGGTGGACAAGAGGTACAGTGTCACTGATGCATGCACTGTCACTGCTCACCATCCTCGTGGCCTCCTCAAATGGTGCCAGGACAGTGCATGCATCCCTGATCATGCCCCACTGGCGTGGAGAAAAAAAAACAAGCTCCCCTGACCCTTGGTTGGTGCCGTAGTCGCACAGGTACTCATTGATGGCCCTCTGCTGCGTGTGCAGCCGCTGCAGCATGGCCAACGTTGAGTTCCACCTGGTGGGCATGTCACATATAAGGCGGTTCTTGGGCAGGTTCAACTCCTTTTGCAGCTCAGCCAGGCGAGCACTGGCATTATAAGATCTGCGGAAATGCACACAGACTTTCCTGGCCTGCCTCAGGACATCCTGTAAGCCCGGGTACCTGCCCAAGAACCGCTGCACCACCAGGTTAAGGACGTGAGCCACACAGGGCACATGGGTCAGTTGTCCCTGTCGGAGGGCGGAGAGGAGGTTGGTGCCATTGTCGCAAACCACCATTCCTGGCTTAAGCTGGCGTGGCATCAACCACCTCTCGGCCTGGCCCTGCAGAGCAGACAGGACCTCTGCCCCAGTGTGGCTTCTGTCCCCCAAACACACCAGCGCAAGCACGGCATGGCATCTTTTTGCCTGCGTACTTGCGTAGCCCCTTGAACGGCTACGGAGCACCGCTGGTTCAGAGGACAAACCACAGGAAGAGGCCATGGAGGAAGAAGAAGAGGAGGGGGTGGAGGAGAGAGGTGTGTCACAACCAGTAGTAGCATTTTGGAGGCGTGGCGGTGGAACAACCTCCAACACTACTGCACCTTGTCCTGCATCCTTCCCAGCTGCCAAAAGAGTGACCCAATGGGCCGTGAAAGAAAGGTAACGTCCCTGTCCATGCCTGCTGGACCATGAGTCAGCGGTAATATGAACCTTACCGCTGACCGCCCTGTCCAGCGAGGCCAAGACATTGCCTTCCACATGCCGGTAGAGAGCAGGAATAGCCTTCCGTGAGAAAAAGTGGCGTTTGGGAACCTGCCACTGAGGAACCGCACATTGCACAAACTCACGGAAGGGGGCCGAGTCTACCAACTGAAAAGGCAGTAGTTGAAGCGCTAGCAATTTAGCCAAGCTAGCTTTCAACCGCTGGGCATGTGGATGGCTGGGAGTGAACTTCTTTCGACGGTCCAGCAGCTGGGGCAGGGAAATTTGCCTGCTAGAATCGGACGTCGGTGTACTGCTAGCAGAGTGGCCGCAACTACTTGGCTGTGACACACCTAATTCTACACCTTCATTCCTCTCAGTGCATGTTTCAGACAGGACTGAAGTTATAGTGGGGTTGGAGATCCCAGCTGATGCGGTGCAAGGAGAGGTCCGCTTTGTTCTTTGGTGTGGGTCTTTGAGGTAGGCTTGCCAACGAGCTGCATGGCAGGTCAACATATGTCTGGTCAGGCATGTGGTACCCAAGCGGCTGATGTTTTGGCCACGCGATATACGCTTGAGACATATGTTGCAAACAGCAGCTGTGCGATCTGATGCACTAGCCTCAAAAAAGCCCCACACCAAAGAACTTTTTGAATGACGGGCAGAGGCAGCGCCCTGCACAGGCGGAGCTCTGCGGTGTGATTCCGTCGGTGTACTGCCCTTACGCTGGCCACCAAAGGGCATCCTGCCTCGTTGGAGATGTGCCTCCTCCTCATCCTCCTCCTCCTCCTCTCTCCTATTAGGCACCCACGTGGAGTCAGTGACCTCATCATCCCCTCCCTCCTCATCACTGGAGCCAATCTGGCAGTATGCTGCAGCTGCTGGAACATGACTGCCAGATTGGTGTCCTTCTTGAGCATCCCCTCTGTCTGCTCTCACGCTACTGCCTTCCTGTAGCTGGGTTTCATCATCAGACCCTTCGAAACGCTGGGCATCCTCCTGGAGCATGTACCCAACACTGTGCTCAAACAGTTCGGGGGACTCCTCAGGAGGAGGACATGGTGGGTCTAGGGAAGGAGTGACTGATGATGAGTCTGACATTGATACCAGGGAAGAGGACGCTTTGGCAGCTGCTTTGCCAGTACCCTGAGCCTGGGTGAGAGAGGATGAGGAGGAGGAGGAGGGCTTGGTCATCCACTCTACCAAGTCTTCGGCATGATGTGGCTCAACATGTCCAGCTGCTGAAAAGAAGGACAAGCGTGTCCCATGGCCATGTGCTGATGACAATGCACCGCGTCCACGACCAGCACTGTTGCCCCCAGACACAGAGCCTGCTTGCCCTCTTTTATTGCCTCCTGACTGTCTGCCTCTCCTTGTTTGCCTTCCAGACATTCTAATAGATGGCCTGCAGGGAGATGGGAAAAAAGCAATAAGGGCTACCTTCAGGTGTACTTCTCTGTCCCTTTACTTAAGGATTTCTAAATATGGTTGAGGATGATTGCTTTCGCACAGAATAGCACAACGACAATTTCCCTGACTGTCCAAAAAACAAGGATTTCAAAGATGGTTGATGAGGAATGCTTTAGCACAGTATAGCACAAGGAGAATTTCCCTCACTGTCCTTCCCTGTCCCTAGAAACAAGGATTATCACAGTGAAAGAAACTGACACTCTTCCTACCTATAGTTTTCTGTCCCTAGAAAAAATGTTTTTTTAAAGCTGATTGATGATCAATGCTTTAGCACACTATAGCACAAGTAGAATTTCCCTCACTGTCCTTCCCTGTCCCTAGAAACAAGGATTATCACAGTGAAAGAAACTGACACTCTTCCTACCTATAGTTTTCTGTCCCTAGAAAAAATGTTTTTTTAAAGACGGTTGATGATCAATGCTTTAGCACACTATAGCACAAGTAGAATTTCCCTCACTGTCCTTCCCTGTCCCTAGAAACAAGGATTATCACAGTGAAAGAAACTGACACTCTTCCTACCTATAGTTTTCTGTCCCTAGAAAAAATGTTTTTTTAAAGACGGTTGATGATCAATGCTTTAGCACACTATAGCACAAGTAGAATTTCCCTCACTGTCCTTCCCTGTCCCTAGAAACAAGGATTATCACAGTGAAAGAAACTGACACTCTTCCTACCTATAGTTTTCTGTCCCTAGAAAAAATGTTTTTTTAAAGACGGTTGATGATCAATGCTTTAGCACACTATAGCACAAGGAGAATTTCCCTCACTGTCCTTCCCTGTCCCTAGAAACAAGGATTATCACAGTGAAAGAAACTGACACTCTTCCTACCTATAGTTTTCTGTCCCTAGAAAAAATGTTTTTTTAAAGCTGATTGATGATCAATGCTTTAGCACACTATAGCACAAGTAGAATTTCCCTCACTGTCCTTCCCTGTCCCTAGAAACAAGGATTATCACAGTGAAAGAAACTGACACTCTTCCTACCTATAGTTTTCTGTCCCTAGAAAAAATGTTTTTTTAAAGACGGTTGATGATCAATGCTTTAGCACACTATAGCACAAGTAGAATTCCCCTCACTGTCCTTCCCTGTCCCTAGAAACAAGGATTATCACAGTGAAAGAAACTGACACTCTTCCTACTGTGACAGCAGGAAGGTAAAGTCACCTGGTTGCATCCAGGGGGGTAGATATATTTCGCCCAGATTCAGGCTTTACGCCGACTTATACAACTAGGTGGAGAGTTGTATAAGCCCAGCTGAGGCTAGTGGGCTCATGGATGACTCATACCTCTAGGGAGAGTGTGGGGCGTCGTGCAGACAGGGAGTTGATGAGACCAGCTGAAGCTTGTCAGCTCATTTAGGCCTCTATAAGAACTCCCAGATTCATTAGGTGTTTGCTCATGCCTGGAACCAGACCTGTGTGGACTGTCTAGGGAGAGTGAACCCCTGTGCGGTGAGACAAAGCCTGTGTGGCTATTTGCTTGGACATTTAAAACCAGGGACTTAGGGACTAGGACGGCACTAGGCTGATCCCAGTTGTTAGTTAGGAAACCTGTATGTTTAGTCAGAGGTCAAGTTGACCAGGATTTATTTTATTTATGTTTCTTTTGCTTTGCTGTGTTTTGTCACTGTAAATAGAAAATAAACCGCACCTTTTTGATTTTGAAAACCACAACCTCCGTTTGCTGGGCCTGTTTTTGTGTGGGGAGCCCATCCCGGGGGTCACACACACCCGCTGCCGAGCTAACCCCCTCACAGTTGGTGGAGAACCAGTGGCAGTTTTTTGTTAAGCCAGCATGGAGGAGATACTGAAGCAGCTGGCTCTAGCAAATGCCAATCAACAGCAGACAAATGCAGGTTTGCAAAAGAGCCTTGCAGCTCAACAACAGAACTTCGCAGCCCAGCAGCAAGCTCATCAACAGAGCCTTGCAGCTCAACAACAGAGCTTCGCAGCCCAGCAGCAAGCTCATCAACAGAGCCTTGCAGCCCAGCAACAAGCCCAGCAGCAATCTGAGGCCCGCTTCATAGACCTGTTACAGAAGCAAGAGCAGAGACTACAACAAATGGAAGCAGTAATGCAGCAACGTCCGCAGACCAGTGAGGAAAGCCGTCCCACTAATACCGCGTCCTTTGGGGTGAGTCGTTTATTGACAAAAATGACTGGAGAGGATGATCCAGAGGTATTTTTGACCACATTTGAAAGGACTGCTGAAAGAGAAAAGTGGCCTGAGGAGCAGTGGGCTGGACTGGTGGCTCCTCTGTTAACTGGTGAATCGCAGAAGGCTTACTATGACCTAGAGCCTGACCAAGCAAAAGACTATGTGATGCTAAAAGCTGAAATATTGGCAAGGCTGGGTGTCACCCTGGCTGTCCGGGCTCAGCGTGTGCATAACTGGACTTTCCAGCTTGGAAAACCCCCCAGGTCTCAAATGTATGATCTCATTCACCTGAGCAGAAAGTGGCTACAGCCAGAGACTTTGTCCGCACCAAAGATTGTGGAACGTGTTGTAATGGATCGGTTTTTGAGAGCTCTTCCTACTGCCATCCAAAAGTGGGTAAGCCATGGAGACCCAGAGACGGCCGATGGTCTTGTGGATCGTGTGGAGAAATACTTGGCTACAGAGAACCTGACGGCCTCTTCCAGAGACACTCGGACTTTCCACCCTAAGACCAGACCATCCCCAGGGGCGGATAAGAGGATTCCAAGGGGTGAGGGTGGAGAGAGTGAGAGGGTGGGAGCTCTACCCCAAGTTTGGCGAGAACAGCCTGGGAAATCAGCGGCTCAAGAGGCGGCAAGAAGGATTGTTTGCTACCGCTGCCGGCAAGCGGGACATATTGCAGCCAATTGCCCGGTTGTGGAGGAACCCATGCAGTGTGACTTTCTGACGGGCAGACGTCAGTCGCTGTGTGCGACAGTCGCATGCACTGCCATTCGAGGAACTGAGAAACATTTATGCAAAATGTGTGTTAATGGTAGAAATGTTGTGGTATTGCTGGATTCAGGTAGCCTTGTGACCCTGATAAAGGCTGAGTTAGTTAAAACAGAGGTCTTTGGGAATAGCAAGGTAGCTGTTATTTGTGTGCATGGGGACACCCGAGAGTATCCAGTGACTACAGTGTGTTTCGAGACCCCCAAAGGTACCCTCTCTCATCCAGTGGGCTTAGTATCTCAGTTACCGCATGACGCCATTGTGGGAAGGGATTTTCCGAAGTTCTGGGAACTGTGGGATGATCCTGAGCCCCCCACTGGTGCCCCTATGTACCAGGAAGGTGATAGCCAGAACTCCCCTGAGAGTGGTGAGGACTCTCCGGAATTTCCCTTATCAGTATTGGCAGGGGAGACTCAAGAAACTGGAGAGGAGCCCACCTCCTCAGACGAAAACCTACCGTCTGTGGAGTTTTCTGATCTTGAGGTTCACAGGGAAAACTTTGCCACAGAACAGTTGAAAGACCCCGCCCTAATAAAGGCACGGGAAAACGTAGTGAAAATAGATGGCGAGTTAGTGAACCCAGATAATACCTGCACTTACCCATACTTCAGCGTAGAGAAGGACCTACTGTATCGGGTGGCAAAAAGGGCAGAAGAAACCGTTGAGCAGCTTGTGGTGCCCAAACCTTACAGGAAGTTGGTGTTGGAGTTGGCCCATGGGCACATTCTTGGAGGTCATCTGGGGACAGAGAAAACCCGAGAGAGGATATTACAGAGATTCTATTGGCCGGGGGTGATGAAGGACATAGAAAATTATTGTTCCTCCTGCCCTGTGTGTCAGAGGTCGGCCCCGATGCCACATTTCCGTAGCCCGCTGGTCCCTCTACCCATCATTGAGGTCCCGTTTGAGAGGATCGCCATGGATTTGGTAGGGCCTATAATCAAGTCCGCTAGGGGGCACCAGTACATATTAGTTATAATGGACTATGCCACCCGTTATCCAGAAGCGATCCCTCTCCGAAATACCTCGGCCAAAACCATAGCCAAAGAGCTATCTCTTGTGTTTAGCCGGGTGGGTATTTGTAAAGAACTGCTTACGGACCAAGGTACACCCTTTATGTCCCGGGTTATGAAGGAGCTGTGTAAATTGTTCAAAGTGACGCAATTACGTACATCTGTGTATCACCCCCAAACCGATGGGCTGGTTGAAAGATTCAACAAAACCCTAAAACAAATGTTGAAGAAAGTGGTGGATAGAGATGGAAAGGATTGGGACTGTCTACTTCCTTATCTGATGTTTGCTATTAGGGAGGTGCCCCAATCCTCTACGGGATTCTCCCCCTTTGAGTTACTGTATGGGAGACACCCAAGAGGGCTGTTGGATATTGCCAAGGAAACTTGGGAAAGTGAGAGTTCTCCCCACAGGAGTGTGATTGAGCATGTCGCCCTGATGCAAGACCGAATTGCACAGGTAATGCCCATCGTGAAGGAACATTTGGCCCAAGCGCAGTTAGCACAGCAGAGAGTGTACAACCGTGGAGCCAAGACCCGTACCTTTTCCCCGGGGGATAGGATACTGGTACTTGTCCCTACGGTTGAAAGTAAATTCCTTGCCAAATGGCAAGGCCCCTATGAGATAATGGAAAAAGTGAGCGAAGTGAATTACAAGGTCAGACAACCAGGAAGGCGAAAGCCCGAACAGATCTATCACGTTAATCTGTTGAAAGCCTGGAGGGATAGAGAGTCCCTAGTCGCAGACACTTGGTCACCAGCTCAAACTGGTTGCGTGATTCCTGAGGTTGGAATAGCAGCCACCTTGTCACAACCCCAACAACAGGAGGTTAAGGAGTTTGTGCTTCGCAACAAGGAGGTATTCTCTGAGCTGCCGGGACAAACATCTGGGGTAGAGCATGACATCATTACCCCGCCCGGTGAAAGGGTGAAGTTAAAACCCTATCGGATCCCAGAGGCCCGACGGGAGGCAATACGGGAGGAAGTACAGAAAATGCTGAACTTAGGGGTGATAGAGGAGTCCCAAAGTGATTGGTCTAGTCCCATTGTGTTGGTGCCTAAACCGGATGGGAGCTGGCGATTTTGTAACGATTTTCGTCAGTTGAACAAAGTTACAAAATTTGACACCTACCCCATGCCACGTATAGATGAGTTGATCGACCGGCTGGGAACAGCCCGATACATGACGACTCTTGACCTCACAAAAGGGTATTGGCAAATCCCCCTGGCCAAGTCGGCCAAAGAGAAAACCGCATTTGTAACCCCAGACGGGGCGTTCCAATATAAAAGAATGCCGTTCGGGTTACAGAATGCGCCGGCCACATTCCAGCGGAAAATGGACCAGATGCTGAGGCCCCATCGGAAGTATGCTGCGGCTTACCTGGATGACGTAATTGTCCATAGCACAGATTGGGCCTCACATCTGCCAAAAGTGCAAGCAGTCCTGGACTCTGTTCGGGAAGCGGGGTTTACGGCTAACCCCAAGAAGTGTACCATTGGGCAGGAGGAGGCCAAATATCTTGGGTACACCATTGGGAGGGGAGTAATAAAACCCCAACTCAACAAAGTCGAGGCCATCCAGAGTTGGCCACGTCCCAACAGCAAGAAGCAGGTACGAGCCTTTCTGGGAATCGCTGGGTATTATCGGCGATTCATTCCCCACTTTGCTTCTAAGGCTGTGCCCCTAACCAACCTGACGAAGGGGAAAGGGTCGGTCATGATTAAATGGACCCCCGAGGCTGAGGCAGCATTCCAATTCTTGAAACAAGCCTTATGTAGCCAGCCAGTGTTGTACTCACCCGACTTCTCTAAAGACTTTGTCGTACAAAGTGATGCGTCAGATGTGGGGTTAGGAGCAGTATTGTCCCAGGTCTGGAACGGGGAAGAGCACCCAGTCATTTACCTCAGCAGGAAGTTGAAGTCCCATGAGGTAAATTACGCCACCGTTGAAAAGGAGTGTTTAGCGGTGAAGTGGGCTCTAGATTCCCTTCGGTACTACCTGCTAGGTAGGCACTTTGACATGGTTACGGATCACGCTCCGTTAAAGTGGATGGCTCAAAACAAGGAAACAAATAGAAGAGTGAATAGGTGGTTCCTGGCCCTCCAGGAATTCAACTTCACAGTAAAGCATCGCCCTGGCGTTCAAATGGGGAATGTGGATGCTTTGTCTCGAGTACATGAATGCCTGATTGCTGGTGTTCCAACCCCGAGGTTAAAACAAGAGGGGGGGGGTATGTGACAGCAGGAAGGTAAAGTCACCTGGTTGCATCCAGGGGGGTAGATATATTTCGCCCAGATTCAGGCTTTACGCCGACTTATACAACTAGGTGGAGAGTTGTATAAGCCCAGCTGAGGCTAGTGGGCTCATGGATGACTCATACCTCTAGGGAGAGTGTGGGGCGTCGTGCAGACAGGGAGTTGATGAGACCAGCTGAAGCTTGTCAGCTCATTTAGGCCTCTATAAGAACTCCCAGATTCATTAGGTGTTTGCTCATGCCTGGAACCAGACCTGTGTGGACTGTCTAGGGAGAGTGAACCCCTGTGCGGTGAGACAAAGCCTGTGTGGCTATTTGCTTGGACATTTAAAACCAGGGACTTAGGGACTAGGACGGCACTAGGCTGATCCCAGTTGTTAGTTAGGAAACCTGTATGTTTAGTCAGAGGTCAAGTTGACCAGGATTTATTTTATTTATGTTTCTTTTGCTTTGCTGTGTTTTGTCACTGTAAATAGAAAATAAACCGCACCTTTTTGATTTTGAAAACCACAACCTCCGTTTGCTGGGCCTGTTTTTGTGTGGGGAGCCCATCCCGGGGGTCACACACACCCGCTGCCGAGCTAACCCCCTCACACTACCTATAGTTTTCTGTCCCTAGAAAAAATGTTTTTTTAAAGACGGTTGATGATCAATGCTTTAGCACACTATAGCACAAGGAGAATTTCCCTCACTGTCCTTCCCTGTCCCTAGAAACAAGGATTATCACAGTGAAAGAAACTGACACTCTTCCTACCTATAGTTTTCTGTCCCTAGAAAAAATGTTTTTTTAAAGCTGATTGATGATCAATGCTTTAGCACACTATAGCACAAGTAGAATTTCCCTCACTGTCCTTCCCTGTCCCTAGAAACAAGGATAATCACAGTGAAAGAAACTGACACTCTTCCTACCTATAGTTTTCTGTCCCTAGAAAAAATGTTTTTTTAAAGACGGTTGATGATCAATGCTTTAGCACACTATAGCACAAGGAGAATTTCCCTCACTGTCCTTCCCTGTCCCTAGAAACAAGGATTATCACAGTGTAAGAAACTGACACTCTTCCTACCTATAGTTTTCTGTCCCTAGAAAAAATGTTTTTTTAAAGACAGTTGATGATCAATGCTTTAGCACACTATAGCACAAGGAGAATTTCCCTCACTGTCCTTCCCTGTTCCTAGAAACAAGGATTATCACAGTGAAAGAAACTGACACTCTTCCTACCTATAGTTTTCTGTCCCTAGAAAAAATGTTTTTTTAAAGACGGTTGATGATCAATGCTTTAGCACACTATTGCACAAGGAGAATTTCCCTCACTGTCCTTCCCTGTCCCTAGAAACAAGGATTATCACAGTGAAAGAAACTGACACTCTTCCTACCTATAGTTTTCTGTCCCTAGAAAAAATGTTTTTTTAAAGCTGATTGATGATCAATGCTTTAGCACACTATAGCACAAGTAGAATTTCCCTCACTGTCCTTCCCTGTCCCTAGAAACAAGGATTATCACAGTGAAAGAAACTGACACTCTTCCTACCTATAGTTTTCTGTCCCTAGAAAAAATGTTTTTTTAAAGATGGTTGATGATCAATGCTTTAGCACACTATAGCACAAGTAGAATTTCCCTCACTGTCCTTCCCTGTCCCTAGAAACAAGGATTATCACAGTGAAAGAAACTGACACTCTTCCTACCTATAGTTTTCTGTCCCTAGAAAAAATGTTTTTTTAAAGACGGTTGATGATCAATGCTTTAGCACACTATAGCACAAGTAGAATTTCCCTCACTGTCCTTCCCTGTCCCTAGAAACAAGGATTATCACAGTGAAAGAAACTGACACTCTTCCTACCTATAGTTTTCTGTCCCTAGAAAAAATGTTTTTTTAAAGACGGTTGATGATCAATGCTTTAGCACACTATAGCACAAGGAGAATTTCCCTCACTGTCCTTCCCTGTCCCTAGAAACAAGGATTATCACAGTGAAAGAAACTGACACTCTTCCTACCTATAGTTTTCTGTCCCTAGAAAAAATGTTTTTTTAAAGCTGATTGATGATCAATGCTTTAGCACACTATAGCACAAGTAGAATTTCCCTCACTGTCCTTCACTGTCCCTAGAAACAAGGATTATCACAGTGAAAGAAACTGACACTCTTCCTACCTATAGTTTTCTGTCCCTAGAAAAAATGTTTTTTTAAAGACGGTTGATGATCAATGCTTTAGCACACTATAGCACAAGGAGAATTTCCCTCACTGTCCTTCCCTGTCCCTAGAAACAAGGATTATCACAGTGAAAGAAACTGACACTCTTCCTACCTATAGTTTTCTGTCCCTAGAAAAAATGTTTTTTTAAAGATGGTTGATGATCAATGCTTTAGCACACTATAGCACAAGGAGAATTTCCCTCACTGTCCTTCCCTGTCCCTAGAAACAAGGATTATCACAGTGAAAGAAACTGACACTCTTCCTACCTATAGTTTTCTGTCCCTAGAAAAAATGTTTTTTTAAAGACGGTTGATGATCAATGCTTTAGCACACTATAGCACAAGGAGAATTTCCCTCACTGTCCTTCCCTGTCCCTAGAAACAAGGATTATCACAGTGAAAGAAACTGACACTCTTCCTACCTATAGTTTTCTGTCCCTAGAAAAAATGTTTTTTTAAAGCTGATTGATGATCAATGCTTTAGCACACTATAGCACAAGTAGAATTTCCCTCACTGTCCTTCCCTGTCCCTAGAAACAAGGATTATCACAGTGAAAGAAACTGACACTCTTCCTACCTATAGTTTTCTGTCCCTCGAAAAAATGTTTTTTTAAAGGCGGTTGATGATCAATGCTTTAGCACACTATAGCACAAGGAGAATTTCCCTCACTGTCCTTCCCTGTCCCTAGAAACAAGGATTATCACAGTGAAAGAAACTGACACTCTTCCTACCTATAGTTTTCTGTCCCTAGAAAAAATGTTTTTTTAAAGACGGTTGATGATCAATGCTTTAGCACACTATAGCACAAGGAGAATTTCCCTCACTGTCCTTCCCTGTCCCTAGAAACAAGGATTATCACAGTGAAAGAAACTGACACTCTTCCTACCTATAGTTTTCTGTCCCTAGAAAAAATGTTTTTTTAAAGATGGTTGATGATCAATGCTTTAGCACACTATAGCACAAGGAGAATTTCCCTCACTGTCCTTCCCTGTCCCTAGAAACAAGGATTATCACAGTGAAAGAAACTGACACTCTTCCTACCTATAGTTTTCTGTCCCTAGAAAAAATGTTTTTTTAAAGATGGTTGATGATCAATGCTTTAGCACACTATAGCACAAGGAGAATTTCCCTCACTGTCCTTCCCTGTCCCTAGAAACAAGGATTATCACAGTAAAACACACTGACACTCTCCCTACCTATAGTTTTCTGTCCCTAGAAAAAATGATTTTTTAAAGATGGTTGATGATCAATGCTTTAGCACACTATAGCACAAGGAGAATTTCCCTCACTGTCCTTCCCTGTCCCTAGAAACAAGGATTCGCACAGTAAAACACACTGACACTCTCCCTACCTATCCTTCTCTTTCCCTAAACTAAAGGAATCCAGGTTAAGCAAGAAAAAAAAATGTCACTGTCCCTGCCTATGCTTCTCTTTCCCTGCTCCGGAACACACTACACTAGGCCGCCGTGCTGGCGGCCTTTTATAGTGTGGGGCGTGTACTAAACACCCTCAGCAATAATTGGCCACAGGCATCCTGCCTGTGGCCAATCATTGCTCTCCTCGCTGCCGGCGCTGTGATTGGCCAAGCATGCGGGGTCACAGTGCATGCTTGGCCAATCACAGCGCCTGGATGACACTGCGATGGCGTAGTGCATTGTGGGCCGTTCGCGTCACTCGAATTAGGCGCGAACGGCCCAAATCGTTCGATCTTCGTCGAACGATCGAACAGCCGATGTTCGAGTCGAACGTATGTTCGACTCGAACACCGAGCTCATCCCTAACTAAGGACATGGATTACTGGAACCATGTCCTGTGGTCTGATGAGACCAAGATAAACTTATTTGGTTCAGATGGTGTCAAGCGTGTGTGGCAGCAACCAGGTGAGGAGTGCAAAGACAAGTGTGTCATGCCTACAGCCAAGCATGGTGGTGGGAGTGACATGGTCTGGGGCTGCATGAGTGCTGCCAGCACTGGGAAACTACCATTCATTGAGGGAACCATGAATGCCAACATATACTTTGACATACTAAAGCAGAGCATGATCCCCTCCCTTCAGATAATGGGCCGCAGGGCAGTATTCCAACAAGATAACGACCCCAAACACACCCCCAAGATGACCACTGCCTTGCTAAAGAAGCTGAGGGTAAAGGTGATGGGCTGGCCAAGCATGTCTCCAGACCTAAAACCTATTGAGCATCTGTGGGGCATCCTCAAATGGAAGGTGGAGGAGCGCAAGGTCTCTAACATCCACCAGCTTTGTGATGTTGTCTTGGAGGAGCGGAAGAGGACTCCAGTGACAATCTGTGAAGCTCTGGTGAACTCCATGCCCAAGAGGGTTAAGGCAGTGCTATAAAATAATGGTGGCCACACAATTTTGACACTTTGGGCCCAATTTGGACATTTTCACTTAGGGGTGTAAAGAGATGGTGCAGCGCTATAAATCAAGTCCACATATCAATAAACACCCTCCGTGGGATCTTCAGTGCGGATATATGAAAATAAACATGCAGAAATCTTCGTGCCTGTGTGACACCTCCACCGATATTAAAGGATGGCCGCTCAACTCACTATGTGGACCCTGTGATTATGAAGGGTCACATAAACCTTCCCTTACAGGCAAACAAGGATAATGAGATGTAGGTCCCGATCACTTCAATTGATAAGGTGGTTCTCAAGAGATGAATCACTCCCAGATAATGCATGGATCATGAAACAATAAAGGATAGAACCATAGTGCTCTCCGTAATGTAAAACATTTAATAGAAAAGATAAAATTCACTTACAGACATAGCACTCAGCCAGTGCTAGCTTGAATGGCGTGTAAACAAACAATGAGGCATGATGGCCGCGGGTGACGTCACAACGCTTTCCTGACTTCCGGACTTCAGGAAAGCGCTGTGACGTCACCCGCGGCCATCACGCCTCATTGTTTGTTTACACGCCATTCAAGCTAGCACTGGCTGAGTGCTATGTCTGTAAGTGAATTTTATCTTTTCTATTTTATTAAATGTTTTAAATTATGGAGAGCACTATGGTTCTATCCTTTATTGTTTCATGATCCATGCGTTATCTGGGAGTGATTCATCTCTTGAGAACCACCTTATCCATTGAAGTGATTGGGACCTACATCTCATTTTCCTTGTTTGCCAGTAAGGGTCCACGGGGTCCACATAGTGAGGTGAGCGGCTATCCTTTAATATTGCTGGAGGTGTCACATAGTCACGAAGATTTCTGCATGTTTATTTTATATATATCCGCACTGAAGATCCCACGGAGGGTGTTTATTGATATGTGGACTTGATTTATAGCGCTGCACCATCTACTTTACATTAATGGCTGTGTGTTGAGTTATTTTGAGGGGATAGCAAATTTACACTGTTATACAAGCTGTACACTCACTACTTTACATTGTAGAAAAGTGTAATTTCTTCAGTGTTGTCACATGAAAAGATATAACAAAATATTAACAAAAATGTGAGGGGTGTACTCAATTTTTGGACATACTGTATATTGATTACTGCACACTCAGAAGGAGAACTATCTCTGATTGATATGCCACACCTCAGATAGAAACATTGTCAAGAAACTGTAATTTCTCACCTCCTGTCCAAAGTGTACCAAAGTGACCGAGCTTAAGGGCTCTTTCACACGGAGGTCCGTTCAGGTCCGCCTGTCAGTTCTTTAGGCGGACCTGAAACGGATCCTCCATGCACCCCTATGGAAGCACGGATGTCAGCGGTGACATGTCCGCTGACATCCGCTCCGCTCCGCTCCGAAAAAGTGTGACGGAGGAAAATCCTATTTTTCCTTCCGTCTGCGGAGCGGATCGGATGACAACGGACTCTACGGTCGTCGTCATCCGATTCCCCATAGGGGAGAGCGGCGCTCTGACAGGGCGGTCCCTGCACAGTGTGCGGGGACCGCCCAGTCATCCGTCGGCTCAGCGGGGATCAACGGAGCGATCCCCGCTGAGCAAGCGGAGCTTCACGGGGCAGATCTTCACGGATCCGCCCCGTGTGAAAGAGGCCTAAGTCATTCCTGGTGTTCTGCTCATACTATGGAAGGTTTGTCGAGGGATTCACTAAGATGGCTCGGCACCTAATGAGTTATTGAAGAGTGAGGGTGAGGATGATGACCCAGACTCACCGAAACCAGTTAAACAAACTGGACCCAGGAAGTCCCGGGAGTCAATCCAAGACTGGTAAATTGATCTTAAAGAATGCCTCTTTTTTGGCATATGCCAATCCAACCAAACCTTATGAACTACATGTCAATGTCAGTTAAGATGGGCTAGGCGGGGTGTTGTTCCAAGAGCACAATGGGCACCTGCGGCTTGTTGCAGAAGCCTTACCCCCCTTTAGAAGGACTATCCCACCCACAAGCTGGAGTTCCTTGCCCTGAATAAGACAGTGGTGGATAAACTGAAAGATTATCTGTATGGTGCAGACTTTGTGGTCAAAACTGACAATATCCTGCTCACATATATGCTTAACACAGCCAAGCTAGATGCCAACAGGCATAGGTGGTTGCCACTCTATCGGGTGGTGCTTCAGTCTAAAACTAGAGGTGGCGAAAAAAAGCCCAGAAACTCACTTACTGTATGACCATGGATGAGCTGAGGGTTGTTTAGGTACTTGTACACACCCACCTGAGCTGACAGTCATATATGGCTAAGGCATTCCTCACACCTGCAGCTGTGTGTACACACGCCGCTTGTATACCTATGGCTGTGGGGTGGGAAATGCCTCAGCCACTTATGATTGGGGGTCTACAGTGAGAGCTTCCTGATGGGATAGCTAAGGTGGGTTCAGACTAGTAGTCAAACACATCTGACACATCCCTACGTATTACTTTCTCTATGATAAATATAGCTATAATTATGTGGTAACTAAACAAAAAGTAAACAAAAGTAAACTGCTTTTAATTTACATATTTATTATTGAATTTGGTGTTTTACTTGGAGTGATCTTTTAGCACTATTGGTAAATTGGAAAAATTCATGATCCTCTGCTTCTAATGAAAACTTGGAAATGCAATATTTCATTTGGTCTTTTCAATAATCAAGTTAAGACTTTCCCTTACTTTATTATAATAACATATGTAAAATAAACATGGACCTGTGACATTATATTCTACATGACATCAAAAATAGATTAGCATTTATTCCAATGCAACATACTGTAAGGATACAGACATGTATCTAATCTCTGAAGATTATGAGATTGATTAAAGGAGTATATGTGGTTTACTTTGCAACGTGCGTGTTAGTAAATGTTGGTAAATAAGGTGAAGCTGTGTTCACTTTAAAGCAATATCTGTCCGACACAGATTCACTTTATAAATAGGTCCAAATGTAAGTAACTTTAAAGCCCTGTACACATGATCGGATATCCTATGGATTCTAATCCGATGTTTTTTTCCATCGGAAATCCGATGAAACTGTCTTCCATCAGTCTTGCCCACACACCATCAGTCAAAAAACCGACCGTTTCAAACGCGGTGACGTAAAACACTGAGATGAGCCGAGAAAAATTAAGTTCAATGCTTCTGAGCATGCGTCAACTTGATTCTGAGCATGCGTGGGTTTTTTATCTGATGGAGTTCCCCACAGACGATATTAATTTGCTATCGGTTTTTTAACCATCGGATAAATTTAAAACATGTTCTATTTTTAAACACCGATGAAAAAAAGACCGATGGGGCCCATACACGATCGGTTTGTCCGATGAAAACAGTCCATCAGACTGTTTTTATCGGTAAAACCTATCGTGTGTACACGGCTTAACAATGACTGAACTGATGAATGATAAGCAGCCCCATATCCCCATAGCTATAGTTCAAAAATATCATCAAATAATTTGTTAGGGACTTTTAAGGTGCCAACTTAAACTGGCAACAATACATGTCCATCTACAGTGCCAGACATGTAAATGCGCTTTGAATTGATTGTTTTTATTTTTAAACATGGGTCTTGCTAATTAAATGACACTACATACAATATTAATCAAATGTTTTCTTTACACAGCTGTAGGCCACTGATCCTGAGACTTAGGGGGAGGCCTACTACATATATATAAAAATGTGTAAATAAAAAATAATCAATATTTTTTAGATAATATACATGCACTTAAATTGAAGCGTATACAGTTTTATCAATATAGTAATATCTTTTTTTTGTTTTAATATTGCTTATATGTAGCTTACATGGACCAACCAACTGTTCTCATACATTTACTTTTTTACTTTTAAGGTAATGAAAAGTTTAAACAGTACAGTCCATTTATTTCTAAAGCATTTTACATAAAAATAAGATGAAAATCCCACTTATCATTATAAATGTGCTTGGTTTGCTGTTTAGACATATATAAATACTTTTTTAAAATTCTATGGCTGCATTTATTCAACATGGAAAGATTTTAAAATATATAAATAAAGATTTGACTAAGCGTTATGGTGAATTATACTTAAGTTTAGTGGTTGTTGGATTGGGAGCTGGCAATATATACATGTTGTTACATAGTACAGTAATGATGTCCCCACTTCTTGGGGTTGATTTACTAAAGAAAAATAGATTGTTTAGCTTGCAAGGAAAGTTGCACCGTACAAGAACATTTTCCCCAAACACATGCCTCCCGGCATCTGAAATCCCTTAAAGGGTGGGGAGGCACCAGTGAAAAGAGATTAACAGAGTTTAATGAACAATATCTTTGGTGTATTTGATTTTCTTTTCTTTAAACCAGCTTTAGAGTGAAATAAACGAAGAGACACTTGCTTAAGTTTTGGGCTGCCAAAAATAAAAACAATTGACTGTCCTGGAGAATAACTATATATGACCATCAAACATGTACAGAATCCTGGACTATTGGGAGGGAAAGCATCTATAAACATTAAGATTTCTGATATATAAAAAGACAAGTACAAGAACAACAGGCAACTGATGGTCTTGGCTGCTCTAACCCGGCCTTCTGCTCGAGCACTTAGTTCTCCATTAGCATTTCTGTCTGACTTGTGTTTATGAGTCACAAGTGACTTAATGATCAATCCATTGGCAACTCCAACCAAGACTAATGGTAATGAACAGCTGATAAGGTTACTGGGTAGTAGATAAGCAATGTTCAGTTTAGGAACAGATATTTCCATCATGCTCTCATTACTTGTTGATATATTTAAATCTTGAGGGTCTTGCAAGAAGTTCCAGGCTGCAGGGATTCCAGTAACCATTGCCACTAGGAATGAGGACATTAGCAGTTGTGGAACTAGCTTGGAAACTCCGATCTTAAGACGGATTAAAAAAGGATGAGAGAATATGACAATCTGCAAGTAATAATTCACTGAGAGGCACACTGTGAACCAGAAGTTAGAATAAATAGGAAGGATGAGCATAACTGTTAATACTACATACACTTCATAAGAGAAGTAAAGAGTTGTTTCCATGAAGCTTATATAATCATTAATCAACATAAGAAGCTGAAATATAATGTTAGATATACAGAGTGTAACAACAATAAGGTCAGATGGGCTGAGGTTCTTACTCATAGCTTTGTCTATGAGGTTTACAGCAATGATGAGTGAGTTGGTAAACACTGTCATTACCGTGCTCATAGCCAAGATAACCATGGAGGCCACAATAAACACAGGAAACATTGAAGGTAGGTTGGTCACTGTCGGCTTCCAAATATAAATCTGTAAAGTAATATTCTGAGGAACCTCTACTAGCAGTGGTACATACCATTTATTGCAACAGATCAAAGCTGTGTCGGGAAAAATTAGGAAAATGGTGTTAAAATTGGATCAAATGGTTGTAACTGTAGATAATTTGGGGGCAACAAAAATCCAGCTTTACTGATTTCAAAATCATACATAAAAATCTAAAAGCTTGACTTCCTGAGCTTAGCTATGACTTACAAGTTTATGCTGTTCGTGTTCATGCGTTTTTCATGCTGAATTTCTTATGTGCTATGTTTCTATAAATTATCTTGAGAATAGCTAGTTGAGCACTGACTTTGTCACCCTTTACCAATATTAGTCAGTGCTCTATCAGTGCATCTGTTAGTTTTCCCCTAGATTTATTTACTATACACCAGGGGTGTCAAATTCGATTTCATTGTTGGCCGCATCAGCATTATCATTGCCCTCAAAAGGGCCAGTTGTTTCTGTAAGATTAGATGTCCAGCCAGTGGCGGCTGGTGCTTAAAATTTTTGGGGGGGCGCAAACAAACGAAAAAAAAAAAAAAGAACAATTGCAGCCTCACTGTGCCCATCAATTGCTGCCACTGTGCCCATCAAATGCAGCCACTGTGCCCATCAAACGCAGCCACTGTGCCATAAATTTGTCGCCACTGTGCCATGCCATCAAACGCAGTCACTGTGTCATGCCATCAAACGCAGCCACTGTGCCATGCCATCAAATGTAGCCACTGTGCCCATCAATTGTCACCACTGTGCCATGCCATCAAACGCATCCACTGTGCCATCAATTGTCGCCACTGTGCCATGCCAAACACAGCCACTGTGCCATTCCATTGTCGCCACTGTGCCCATCAATTGCTGCCAGTTTGCCCCTAAAATGCCGCCATATTGCCCCCGTCCCCCGCCTGGCACTTACCTTTCTCGGATCCTCCACGATCCCTCGATGTAGTCCCGCCCTCTACGTCGGTTCAGCCAATTAGGTTACCGGTAACCAGATCCGGTGAACCTGATTGGCTGAGATGCATGTCAGTGTTAACCAAGGAACGCACCCCCCGGCTGTAATCGGAAAGCCTATCAGAGCCGTTGGCTCTAATAGACAATTCCACAGCCAACCAGCTGCCGTTATTCAGATGGCCGGCCATCTGAATAGTGGGCGGCAGCGGCGACAATACATACATTCATGCAATGCATGAATGTATGTATTGTTTTGCAGTGGTGGTGCAGGGGAGAGAGGGGGCGGCGCTCCTGCGCCCTCTATGGACGCACCGCCACTGTGTCCAGCGCATCCCCTCCCCTTGCATTAGATGTCAAGAGCCATCCCACCATCAGAAGTTGAGTCCCCCACTCTCCCTTATATCAAAGTGCACCCCCCTTTCCTTATGCTGCTGCTGGGAAGAAGCTGGATGCATTGCTTGAAAGCAGAAAGTAGGGGTCTGAAGGAGGACCAGAGGAGGGCTGGAGCTCTCCTGCAGCTGCAGGAGAGGTGCGAGGGCCACATGAAATGGCCTGGAGGGTATTGTATCTGATTTTAAACTGATAAAATAAAAACGTAATAACAATAAAAAGTATTTAATTGAAATAACTGTACATTTATATAATAAGAGGTGGCCAAAATTCCACATTAACCTTCATTTAAATTATTGGTTTTTTTTTCTGCAACAAAAAAAGTTTAAATGAATGCATTTTAATAAGTCCCTAATCTCATACAGTTATAGTAATTACGGTACATGTTACAGTATCATTTTTTTACTGAGTGAATGCATAATTAATCTAAACTTTTTTTTAATTTATTCTTTATTCTGTATAATATGTTTCAGGTTTGCTGTTCTTATTATCCACTCTTTTATTGGTTGAATTTGTTTGTGAGTCCTTCCAGCATTAGGAATCAGCATCATCTTGGCATAGTGCAAATGTGAAAAAGCATTTTTAGAACTTTTTAAGATTTAAATTGCTGTCTATTTATATTTCTAAAAAGAATTACATAAGCAAAGGATACAGACTGAAATGATTGTCGTTTTGTGGAGAGTACTGTATTTTAAAATATAGTATGATTACCAAGAAATTGAACGCATGGCTTTTATTGGAGGATCTCTTTAAATTAGATTTTTAGCTATTACATAAACTTTTGCTATTTTAAATTTTTCAGAAAATCCCTCCCTATTATGTGGCTAATAGGTTGTCACTTTCTGTCTTTGTATTTTTGTGGTAACATTATCCTTACCTTACTGATATACAGTTTGTAGTACCCAGTGATCCTCTGACCTTCTCCTGGCAGGTGTGAAGGGAAGGCAATTTATGTAGCTGTCACTGTGTTACAGTCAATTAGATTGCCATATTTAATTATATCTTTTAGTTGCCAACTATTCCCTTAACTCCAGAAAATAATTGAGTGTCACTTCATGTATAAATGATCTGTTTTTCTATGGCTTGAGAATTATTTTTAACTTTGCTGCTTCATGTGCAATATATTACTTTCCAAGATGTTTCTGAAGTTTTCACTAGTTATTCACACTGCTACTCAGTGGCATCACAAACCATATTATCTGACAGCCACAAGGACTAGATTTGTGGAAAGGCAACATATGCTAGACCTGGAGCATCCATATTTTATGAAGGTGTCAGGTTGTTGCATGTTTTATTATATTGCCACTTTTTTAAAATGTCTGTATTTAGAACGGTAAAACAAGTACATGCACAGGCAAAGAATGTCTCAGGCGAAGCTGAGGAAGATCAATTTGTAGGCCCCTGACTGGGAACCTAATTACTACAGTACAGATATTACACATAGAACATTTCTGATACTCTTTCCTTGTTGATTCACTTCTGATACAACCCTCGCCATTGCCATCCCTGACCCTGAGTAACATCCATTCTATTTAGCAGGTAAACTGTCACTCTTCCTGTACCTGTGGTGTCCAGTGCATGTGCGAGAGTGATGTCATTGCGCCCATGGCCACTCATGTGGCCAGAGGCCTGCGAACCTGGAAGGAAGACTGGGGAAACATGTCAGCCATCTCAGTGGTAACATTGCGGCGCTAGAAGGGCTTTTTTTCTAAGTTTTTCATAATGTGCTAGTATGTGAAATTCTTTTTTTTTTAACGGCCAGCGGTTTACCACCGCTTTACATTTTTAAATGTTTTTAAACATTTTATAAAATTATTTTTGTACAATTTAATTATTTACATTTTTTTTTACAATGCTGTTGGGGGGGGGGGGGTCTTTGGTGAGATGTCAGGGGTCTAATCAGACCCCTGACATCTTTCCTTTGAGACAGAGAAATGAATAGATGACACATACTTCAATTCCTTTCTCTGCAGCCTCAGCTAGATAGAGGCTCCTGTTCATTCATAAACTGGAGCATTATAAACACAGTTTAGTACTCTGTTATCATTGGACACAGGAGTGATCAGTACCGGTCACACACTATATCCATTCATTCACTAAATTAAAGGGTCAGTAAATTACATATTTACTGGCCCCTTCCACTGCTCTCCATTCTGACAGATGTTCCTGTGTAGCTGCAGCCACTGGACAGCGAAGCTGGCAGAGCTGGGGGAGGGGGGCTGGGGGGGGGGCACTGATGTAGAGAGGATAGGGATCGGTGTGGCAGGGAGGGGCTGTTATAGGAACTATGCCCTATGTGTCTTTCCCTCCAGCAGATGAAAGTTGGCAGGAGGGAGAAACCAGCTTTCAGCTGCTGCAGAGAGCTACACAGGGCATCATTACTGTAATTAACCCCCGCCCCACCGATCTGACCCCCTCTCTGTCCCCCTACACGTGGTACCCGCCTGTCAGTGGCCCTGAAGTAGACAATTATTAGTGACCGATAGAGTGTGTCAGGAAAGGCGCATTTCTGTGTGCAGAAGATCCGTGGCCAATTCGCTGGTGCGCATACGCGTACTTGAGTGAGCGAACAGGTGTGCGAGTGCACACAAATTCCAGGGGGCTATTTAAGCTGCACTACGGCCTTCAGTCTTTGCTGTTTGATCCATTATGTTTCCTGAATATCTGCTAGTGCTACCTGTTCCTGTGTTGACTCCCTGTTACCGACTTGATCTGCTCCTGACTCGGCCTGAACACTGCATGTACCTACCCCTGGCTTGTCTTTGGATTTCATCTTTGCCTGCTCCTTCTGCTTATCTGCCTATCTGCCTGCTTTTACCAACCCTGGCCTGACTTTGACTACTCTTCTACCTGCTGATCTGGTTCTCAGTAACTGACCTGGACTGCTTGACCCTGTTTACCTGCATCTGAACCTGCTGACCTGTTCTGGTCTCCCTGCCAGTACAGCCAGCTCTTCAGCTATGCACTGCCTGCTCTCCAGAAATGCACGCACTTCTCTTCAGCATCCTGCAACGGAAGACATGTCAGGCACTCATGCCCACTCTGTCCTCAGGTGCTCCTGCCACTTTACCAGGGTTCCTAAACAAGAGGTGTAAGAGTAGCCTACCTCCACACGTCAGGCTCCACCATAAAGTGTGTTACAGTGTGTCCAAAGAATTTAGTTTATGTGTAGTAAAAAAAAAAAACTATGGGACACTGAACTAGGTCCACTGCCATGAGTTGTTATATCAACTTCCAAACTTCTTGCCAGAAGGAACACATTTTTTGGTAGCTTCCAAAAATGTGAACAAGCATGCCTGGATGAGAGAGACATCTCCAACATAGATTGGATGTATGTGGGTACATTTTATTATAGAGGGTCAGAACGCGCTACTTGCGTGGAAGCTTAAAGCCTTGTTCCTGGTTTTAATTAGCAATAGATGACTTACAGTATGCACAAACAGGATGGCTCTTTCTATTTGTGGAGCAGTGAATGTTATTTGGAGTTCCTTTTCCCTTTTGTGGTCGTAAGGTGAGATTTATTGTGCTGGTGATGTTATTAAGATCTTGAACATTTGTGAGAGCGTGTGTGATTCATAAAAGGTGCCCCTACAGAAAATCTCAAATGTAGTGGGCGGTCTTAGGAGTCTATCCTGGCTTGCTTCCAGGGGTGGGTCCAGAAGTTGTTGTATGTCTGCTTGTGACAGCCAGCCTGTTGACGTAAAAAAGTCCAAGAGACAGTATTTGTCCATTTCCATAAGGTGTTTAAGGTGTCATCTATCTGTACTCGCTGATAAATCAGGGTCACCCAGTACAAGAATCAAGGGTGATGCTTGTGAAGAAATCTCCTGCATGAGTAAAGTCAACCATATTACATTAAGTGTAGATTCTATGGTGGGGCATGGCTTGAGGAGAGGTGTATGACAGGATGTAAGCCAAGGAAGACAGGACAGAGGAACTGGAAAAGTCCCCTGTTTTAACTGCACCCATGTTTTGACCTCTGACTGAGTACACCAACTACCCACCATAGAAAGTTGTAGAGCGCTTTAGTATTGTAAGACATCTATTGGACCTATGCTGCTACACTGTTTAGGAATGCTGAAGAATTGGGTGTGTGACAGTTTGTCCTCCCAGATAAAATGGAGTAGCAAGATCGCAGATGACTAAAATAATAACTGGGGAACAACTATGGGCAGTGTTTGTACCAGGTACAGGATTTGGGCTAGTAGTCACTTTGAGAGCCAAAGTCCTTAAAGCCTAGAGCAAAAGGGCAAGCCCAGCTCAACTGAATTTTGCAGGCGCACCTTTCCAGCAGATCCATGAACACAAACTCCTCCTAGGCTGCTGCCCCTCCGACATGCAGGGCCGAACTTACCATTGGGCTTGACTGGGCTCAAGCCCATGGGCCCCGTCCACTAGGGGGCCCCTGCCTGCAGAGGTGGCTCTCTAATTAGGCAAAGGCTGTCGGGGTGAGCCACAAACGGGCCGGCGTTCTGTCAGATTAGCGTGACAGAAAGAACATCACCGCCGACACACATTAAAAGTCCCCCCCGTTACACCCTCATCAGCGGCAGCAGCCAATAGCAGGCTCCACCGCTGTCCTAGTTGGCACCACATTGCATGATGGGAGATGTAGTTCTCAACAGCACACACTAGACTCGGCCGGGCTGTGCCTACACGCTGCAGAGACTACACCTCCCAGAATGCATTGCAGGGCGGGCGCTCAAAGTGGACAGTCGGCTTCTCCTGAGTCCTGCTTGTAGTAGGGGACGGAAGACTCGGAAGAGTGATCAACCAGGAAAGTCACCCTAAATACCTACCTATATCACCAGCACCAGGTCAGCGACAGTGCCTCATACTTCTGTCAGTGCTGCCTATATCAGTGAAATGCATAACTTTCTATACTGCAGATCTATACTGCAGATCAGTGCCTCATACCTCTCTCTTTGTCATGCATAACGTTATATACTGCTCCAGGTCAGTGCCTCATACCTTACTCATTGCAATTTTATCCTCAGTGCCTCTGTCAGTGTGACTTTATGGTCTGTGCCTTATGCCTCATTCAGTGCTAGGTGGAACTTTTTTATGGTAAGTGCTTCAGGCTTCTGTTAGTGCAAGGTGCTACTTTATGGTTAGTGCCTCATGCTTCACTCCGTGCAAGGTGCAACTTTATAGTAGTCCATGTCTGATGCCTCTGTCAGTGCAAGGTGCAACTCTATGACCAATGCTCTCATGCCCTAGTCAGTGCCTCGCTAAGAGCCATGCATAACTATATACTGCATGAGTGCCCAATGCCTCGCTCGGTGCAAGGTGCTATTTTGTGGTTAGTGCCCCCCTCAGCGCAACCTTTTGGTATGTGCCTCATGCCTCACTCACTGCAATGTGCAACATAATGGTAGGTGTCCGTTGTCTGTCAGTGCAGGGTGCATCTTTATGGTCAGTGCCCCTGCGCCCCTGTCAGTACCACTTTAGGGTCAGTGCCACCATGCCTCACTAAGTGCCATGCATCGCTATATAATGTATGAGTGTCTAATGACCCTCTCAGTGCAAGGTGCATTTGACCGGCGTCCCCCATGACTCTGCTTTCTTTCTCCCTCCATCCCTCATTCATCTCAGACTCTAACCACACCCCTTCCGAACCACGCCCATTTGAGCCACGTCCACTATTTTGCGTGAACCACGCCCATTTTTTGTAATGTATAGAAGGTAGGGCCCGAAAGTTACTCAAGCCCAGGGGCCCCCACCACCCTAAGTCCCGCCCTGCAGACATGAGCAACAATTTAGTATAAGAACAAGTTTTCAGAATATACATTTTGAAGATAGGGGTCCACCCCCTACAGATAGGAACATACGATCTTCTGATAAATTGTTATCTTCTGCCACAGGTAACATTTTACCGAACTTTAAGCAACATTAGAACATTGTGGAGAATACTAAGCACAAAGATAGTTCTTGTTGAGAAAAATAAAAAACTTTTTTTTTTTACAGTCCTGATGAATACTTTCTTTTCAATAAGTTGCAAAGGGTTCATTGAGAGCATAACAACTCAGTCGACCCCTGCTTTTAAGCAACAGTTTGGTTAAGTTCCTAATGCTTGACACTGCCAAGGCCTGTCATCAGCCAACTGTATGACAGGCCTGTACACATGTACAGATGAACACAAGCCAGCTCATCTGTAGAAATTTGGGTCAGAGACTTGCTCCATTTTCCCTTTAGGACCACACCTATTGGCGGACCACACTTGATCCCGACGCTGGGCCTTCTTTATAACTAACTAACTTTTTAATAACTACTCTGTAAATGAACCAGCCTAGACTCCACTGGGTCTTTATATCCAGGAATCTCTACCAGTATGTCAGGAAGTTGGGATTTCTGTAAGGACTTGGCAGTGGGCACATATATGTATTCCCAAATCTCTTCATCACACCATCCTGCTCTCTTTTCTTCTATTTCTCTCAACATTTCTCTAGGCACGTAGGGGTATTCCAGCCTGTATTCCTTTTGGTTATTTTGGCTGCAGACTCTTTTTCCTCCTGCAGATTAGGGTCAGGGGAGGGTGCTTTTTTTTTTTTTCCTCGTCTTTTGGCTTCTTTCCATGTTTTAACTTTTTACTGTTTTGTTTTGAAATAAACAGAAAGCCACAACAGATATCATAAGGTGCATTCTATATACTTCTCATATACTGACGGACATTTATCTACTCCTAAATATATCATACATCCTAATATACCATATCCACCACTCTATGTGTGTTAGGTCCTCATCTCTTACCCGGGACTTACTCATATTACTCCCAAGCCTATTAAGTCATTCGTGTCCCCACCATTGGTCCTCCCACCCCCCCCCCCCCCCCGCAAGGTCCTACTTTGTCCTCAGGCTGGCGGGGGGATTTCTGCCCCATTTGTTCCTCTATCTTGTTGCTACTCTCTTCATTTCAACTTATCCCCTCCCCCCCCCAAAAAAAAAACCCAGACCCCTAAAACTCCCACTCTCTCTCCTCTGTGTCCCCCCAGCCCCCTGAAAGCTTTCGCTCAATTCTGGTCTATTAGTGTTTTCCCCTCCTCTGAGTATTTAAAAAGATTCCATTCTGACCATGTTTCAAGGTAAACTCCCCGTTTCTGCCGGGAGGTCCAAACCAGGTCCTCCAGCCTATTCAGGTCTTCTACTCGCTTAAGCCACATCCCTACTGAGGGTGGCTGGGTCTGCTTCCACATTGCTGGAATACAGGCTCTTGCCGCATTCAGGAGGTGACAGAGGATCGATCTCCTGTACTGTTTCACTGCAGTATCCGAGTCTTGTAACAGGAAAAAAGTCAGATCCTCTGGGAGGGTGCTTTTTTTGTGCTCTCTACGATCTTTAGGATTCCCCCCAAGACCCCTCAGAGAAGATTCAGCCCCACTACATTGAACTGTACTATCCTGTTTACCTACTAGGCTGATCACCCATTGAGTTACCCTGCGGCCTCTCTGGTACAGTGGCGACAGGTGGGTCTACAGACACTGCTCCCTCTAGCTCAGTGCCTGTAAGCATTTCGCTTAACCACTTAACGACTGCAGTTAGGATTAGGCCCCTTTAGGTCCAAGGTAGCCCCCTAACCCCCCCTAATAAAGGTTTAACCCCTTAATCGCCCCCAGGTAACCCTTTCACCCCCTAACGCCAGCGTCACTAAGCGATCGTTTTTCCGATCGCTTTTTTCTTGTCGCTGGTGTCCTAGATAGCCAGTTAATTATTTTTAGGTTCGCCGCAGGTTTTTATTAGCGTCAGGTACCCCCATATATTATTTTAACCCCCTGATTGCCCCTAGAGTTAACCCTTTCACCAGTGATCACCGTATAAGCGTCACTGGTGACACTGGTTACCCAGTTAGTTATTTAGTTATTTAGGTAACCTGTCAGGTTTTTATATAGCGTCGGGTACCCCCATATTTAACCTAATAAAGGTTTTAACCCCCTGATCGCCCCTAGTTAACCCTTTCACCAGTGATCACCATATAAAGGTTACAGGTGACGCTGGTTGGTTAGTTTGCTTTTTATAGCATCAGGGCAGCCGCCGTATATAACCCAATAAAGGTTTAACCCCCTGATCGCCCGGCGGGTGATATCAATTAGGTTTTAGCGCCAGAGAGGGTCTGCGTCGCCCCAGGCAGCTTTAGGTTAGTGCCAGTAACCAGTGCCGGCCCAAGACATTGTGCTGCCTGGTACCAAGAATGAAATGCTGCCCCCCCCCCAAAAAAAATCACGCCCACCAAAATGCCCCCACATCCATCATTTTATATCATGATAACTAAAGTGGACCTGTCATGGCTCTATAAAAAGGACCTGTTATGGCTCTATTCATGTATACAGGAGTATAAAGAGGTCATGGCATTATACGTGTATATAGAAGTATAATGAGGACCTGTCATGGCTCTATACATGTACCGTATTTTTCCTGTCTATAAGACGCCCCCATGTACAAGATTTTTCCAACCCAAAATTAAGAAATCAATATTTTACACATAGGTAAAACAGAACACATTTTTATTTAGTAATTACCGCAGGTAACGTTTAAATACTAGTATATTATGCAGCGGTTGTTCTTCCTGTTTTCTCCACTGTCTGATCATATACTCAGTGGAGGCAAGTCCAAACTGTTTCTCTGCAGCTCTATTTCCATGCTCTTTTTTGCATAGCTGGCTACATTTGGTTTGATTTGGTAGAGTAAGACAATCACTTACTTTTATTAGTTTCTGACATCTTGGTCCCAGAACACTCCGGTCCCTGTTGCATCTGTGCATCTCCACTTCCAACAGGATTGCATCTGATCACTCTCCACCTCCACCCCCAGCTCTAGCTGACGTCAGTAACATACGGCTCGTGATTGGAGGAAGCCGCTTGACAAGCTATGGGCCGCGACGCACCTGCGTGGCTGTCTCCCAGGCTGACTGACCGTGTATAAGACGCTGTTCGATTTACAGGCTATTATTTTAGGGAAAAAAAGCGTCTTATACACGGAAAAATACGGTATATAGAAATATAAAGAGGACCTGTCATGGCTCTATACATGTATGTAGGAATATAAAGAGGACCTGTCATGGCTTTATACATGTATGTAGGAGTATAAAGAGGACCTGTCATGGCTCTATACATGTATGTAGGAGTATAAAGAGGACCTGTCATGGCTCTATACATGTATATAGGAGTATAAAAGGACCTGTGCGTGGCCGGCGGCCGCGATGTCACCGGCCACACGTAGTGGATTGTCACTTGCCATGACGCCACCTGTCACACATTGCGGATTGTCACTTGCCACGACGTCACCTGCCACACGTTGCAGATTGTCACTTGCCACTTGCTGTGTCCCAGAGTAAAGGCAGGCAGCAGAGAGATAATGTAATCTCTCTGCTGCCCGCACAGTGGGGGCGGAACTGCAGTGATGCAGGGCGGGCAGTGAGAGATGATGTCATCTCTCTGCTCCCCCGCCCGCTGTTTGGCCAGCAAGCCCGCTCACCTGCTGACTGTCCCGCCCGCTGACTGTTCCCCTGTTCTGCCCGCACGCTCCATTCACCTGGGCCCAAAGCCCAGGTGAATGGAGCGCGCGGGGAGCGGAGCGGGCTGGCCGGCGGGCGGGCATCCAATTTGCCTCACAGTGGAGCGCGGAGCGGGCGGAACGGGTTGGCGACAATTTGCCTCACAGTGCAGCGTAGGGTTGCCACCTTTTTGTCAAGCCAAACCCGAACACATTAGCAGCGCACGCCAATATATATATTTTTTTGTAGTACATTAAATTCATTACCTCTGTACAAAGCAATGCACAGCTAATTTTTTTTATTTAGTATACACTGTACATATATTTTTGTGATTAAATAAAATTTCTAATCATATGGAGTTAATCACAAGAGTCCCCCTTTATATCAGAGTCAACAGAGTTCTTTTTTAGATCTGAATCCGCAGAGTTCCCCTTTACATCTGAATGCACAGGGTTCTGCAGAAGAGAAGTGCAGAGGGTAAGATGGGGGCAGTATGTACAGGAGAGGAGTGCAGAGGGTATGATGGGGGCAGTATGCATAGGAGAGAAGTGTGGAGGGTATGATGGAGCAGTATGTATAGAAGAGGAGTTGGGAGGGTATGAGGGGGGCGGTTTGTACAGGAGAGGAGTGTGGAGGGGATGATGGGGCGGTATGTACAGGAGAGGAGTGTAGAGGGTATGATGGGGGCAGTATGTACAGGAGAGGAGTGTGGAGGGTATGATGGGTGCAGTTAATACAGGAGAGGAGTTCGGAGGGTATGATGGGTGCAGTTAGTACAGGGGAGGAGTTCGGAGGGTATTATGGGTGCAGTTAGTACAGGAGAGGAGTGTGGAGGGTATGATGGGGCGGTATGTTCAGGAGAGAAGTGTGGAGGGTATGATAGGTGCAGTTAGTACAGGAGAGGAGTTTGGAGGGTATGATGGGTGCAGTTAGTACAGGGGAGGAGTTCGGAGGGTATGATGGGTGCAGTTAGTACAGGAGAGGAGTTCGGAGGGTATGATGGGTGCAGTTGGTACAGGAGAGGAGTTCGAAGGGTATGATGGGTGCAGTTGGTACAGGAGAGGACTTCGGAGTGTATGGCGGTGGCAGAATGGGGAGGGATTTCTTGCGGTGTCTATGGGGTGACCAGGGAGTGATGTTGGGAAGATAGGGGAAGAAAAGTGACCATGAAATGATGTCCCTCAGCTGGGGGGGGGGGTAGGAAGCAGCTCTGAGTGACGTCTGTATAAAGTGGTCTGGGGGGGGGGGGGTGATGCCAGCTGGGGGGAGTTGAGAAGTGGTCAGGTCGCGATGTATATAATTAAAAAAAAAACTCATCCACTAAAAACATACAACAATAAATCATACAACAGTACTACTAATCCAGCTCCTAGCACTCTGTATACCCAGATAATGTGAAGGTAATTGATGACCATTCATATAACCCTGTGGTATCCAGGCTCTGAGTGTACAATCAGAGGGGTGAACTCACCACATATATACAGGTTACATGAATGGTTATAAATGACTTCACATTATCAAGTCTGAACAATTGGATTGGAGGATGTCTGCACAGACTGTTCATGCTTAGAAGTGATCTGTTAAATGTGATAGGGCTGCTGCAGACCCCCCTCCCCCCCCCACACTCAAACTCACTATCTCCTCCGATTCTTCTGTCAACTTAACCCTTCACTGCATCTCCTGAAGAAAAAAACACTTTGAAAGCAACTACTATCCACCCTAGAAAACTTCTCCCAGAAAAAGTCAGCTCACCTCCTCCCTTCCTCTGGCCAGCCCGACAGGAGATCCAGTGAGCTCCGCCTCCCAGTTCTCTCAACACTCCGCACTGGTGATTGGAGGGGGGGAGATTGATGTCAGAGATAACAGGGACCCCGCACGGCAGGAGACTGGAGGGAGGGGGAAGAGACAGGAAGGAGCTTTGAATCCCAAACACACACCGCAGCCGCAGGCACAGTGTATTCTTTACAATGCCGCTGCTGCTGTTTCACAGTGATAGGTGGAGTGGGGGAGAGGAGCGGGCAGGCGGCAATTTGCCGCCCCCCTGATTGTGCCGCCTGGTACAATGGTACCATCGGGTCCCATGGTAGGGCCGGCCCTGCCAGTAACGCTAACACCCACGCGCAAAGCATACACCTCCCTTAGTGGTATAGTATCTGATCAGATCTATACTAGCGTCCCCAGCGGTTTAGGGTTCCTAAAAACGCAGTGTTAGCGGGATCAGCCCAGATACCTGCTAGCACCTGTGTTTTGCCCCTCCGCCCAACCCAGCCCACCCAAGTGCAGTATCGATCGATCACTGTCACTTACCAAACACAACACACATAACTGCAGCGTTCGCAGAGACAGTCCTGATCCCTGCGATCGCTAACAGTTTTTTTGGTAGCGTTTGATACATTTGGTGACAGTCAGGTGCTTTTTTTACCTGTGAATCTTACTAGTGTACCCCTAAATTTAGAGCCCAAAATGGCAAGACAAAGGTACACTAGTAAAGAGGCCTACGAGATTCTGAGCATGACAGATAGTGAAGAGGAGGTCACGTATCTGTCAGATTCATGCTCAGAATATCTTCCCATAGAAGACAGTGACGTCAGCGGCCCCACGTCAGATAGCTCTGACGACGAAGTTGAGGTCCCTGCTAAGGTCAGGCGTACCCGATCCCGATCTTCTGAGGTTGTTGAGGAGCAAGAACCGCAGGGCTCTCGTATCATGGAGTAGAGTAGTACTAGCGCCGCTATTCCTTCTGATGAATTGGCAAGCACCAGCGGCCTAGTACAGCCTGGGCGTACATCCAGCACTGCAGTATCACGTGGTGACGTGGCGAGTCCCATAAGTGCAGTTCAAGCTGGCGAGGTGGCAAGCACAAGTAGTGTCCCGCTGCCACCAATAAGAAGACAAAGGCAGGCCCGTCGTACCCATAGTGCCCTTCCTGCAGAATTCGCCTATCCTGATTGGGTCCCCACTACTTCTGCAGAACCCGTACTTCCCCCATTCACTGCCCAACCCGGTATTCAGGTGGAAACAGCTGATTTTATGCCAATCGATTTTTATTCGCTGTTTTTCACGGAAGATCTCTATAGATCTATTGTGGACCAGAGTAATTTGTATAACAAAAATGTCACTGCCCCAATCTATGACTGGTCTTCACAGCAAGGAGCACTGGATGGGCGGACGCATGTCAATAAAAAACACACACAGAATGTCCAAGCTCAACTTACCAACCAATCAGCAAGAAAACTAATTCACCTGTCTAACAGTACATTTAAAAACAGGGGTTTAGTTGCACGCATTTGCAAATACATGTGTAAGCTGCAGGCCCCATCAAGGCTCCCTGTATGCTGCAGTCCTAACTCTAAAATTTAAGGTCTCCTTATCTATCCATCAGCATACATGTGCTTCCATTGAGGAGACCTTAAATTTTAGAGTTAGGACTGCAGCATACAGGGAGCCTGAGATAACAATAAAAATGGTAAAAAAAAAAAAAAAATATTATGGAAGGAACAGTTTAAAAATAAAATAAAAAAGCAAAATAAATAATAATAAAAAAAAAAAAAAAAGCACCGCTGTCCCCCCCCCTGCTCTTGCGCAAAGGTGAACGCAAGCGTCGGTCTAGCGTCATATGTAAACAGCAATTGCATCATGCATGTGAGGTATCACCGCGAAGGTCAGCTCGAGGGCAGTAATTTTAGCAGTAGACCTCCTCTGTAAATCTAACGTGGTAACCTGTAAAGGCTTTTAAATGCTTTTAAAAATGAATGTAGTTTGTCGCTGCTGCGCGTTTGTGCGCAATTTTAAAGCATGTCGTGTTTGGTATCCATGTACTCGGCCTATGATCATCTTTTTTATTTCATCAAACATTTGGGCAATATAGTGTTTTTTAGTGCATTAAAAATAAAAAAAGTGTGTTTTCCCCCCAAAAAATGCGTTTGAAAAATCGCTGCGCAAATACTGTGTGGAAAAAAAAAATGCAACACCCACTATTTTAATCTGTAGGGCCTTTGCTTTAAAAAAATATATAATGTTTGGGGGTTCAACATAATTTTCTTGCAAAAAAAAAAAATGTTTTTATGTAAACAAAAAGTGTCAGAAAGGGCTTTGTCTTCAAGTGGTTAGAAGAGTGGATGATGTGTGACATAAGCTTCCTAATGTTGTGCATAAAATGCCAGGACAGTTCAAAACCCCCCCAAATGACCCCATTTTGGAAAGTAGACACCTCAAGCTATGTGCTGAGAGGCATGTTGAGCCCATTGAATATTTTTTTTTTGTCCCAAGTGATTGAATAATGACAAAAAGAAAAAAAAAATGTACAAAAAGTTGTCACTAAATTATATATTGCTCAAACATGCCATGGGCATATGTGGAATTACACCCCAAAATACATTCTATTGCTTCTCCTGAGTACGGGGATACCACATGTGTGAGACTTTTTGGGAGCCTAGCCGCGTACAGGACCCCGAAAACCAAGCACCGCCTTCAGGATTTCTATGGGTGTAAATTTTTGATTTCACTCCTCTCTGCCTATCACAGTTTCGGAGGCCATGGAATGCCCAGATGGCACAAACCCCCCCCCCCCAAATGACCCCATTTTGGAAAGTAGACACCCCAAGCTATTTGCTGAGAGGTATGTTGAGTATTTTGCAGATCTCGCTTTTTGTCACAAAGTTTTGAAAATTGAAAAAAAAAAAAAAATGTCTTTCTTCATTTTCAAAAACAAATGAGAGCTGTAAAATACTCACCATGCCTCTCAGCAAATAGCTTGGGGTGTCTACTTTCCAAAATGGGGTCATTTGTGGGGGTTTTGGGCTATCTTAGCATTTTATGGCCTTCAAAACTGTGATAGGCAGTGAGGAGTGAAATCAAGAATCAAGCCCTTAGAAATCCTGAAGGCGGTGCTTGGTTTTCAGGGCCCCGTACGCGGCTAGGCTCTCAAAAAGTCCCACACATGTGGTATCCCCGTACTCAGGAGAAGCAGCAAAATTTTATTTTGGGGTGCAATTCCACATATAACCATGGCATGTTTGAGCAATATATCATTTAGTGACAACTTTTTGTACATTTTTTTTTCTTTTTGTCATTATTCAATCACTTGGGACAAAAAAAAATATTCAATGGGCTCAACATGCCTCTCAGCAAATAGCTTGGGGTGTCTACTTTCCAAAATGGGGTCATTTGGGGGGGTTTTGTGCCATCTTGGCATTTTATGGCCTTCAAAACTGTGATAGGTAGTGATAGGTAGTGAGGAGTGAAATCAAAAATTTATGCCCTTAGAAACCTTGAAGGCAGGGCTTGGTTTTTGGGGTCCCGTACGCGGCTAGGCTCCCAAAAAGTCCCACACATGTGGTATCCCCGTACTCAGGAGAAGCAGCAGAATGTATTTTGTGGTGTAATTTCACATATGCCCATGGCATGTGTGAGCAATATATAATTTAGTGACAACTTTGTGCAAAAAAAAAAAAGTTTGTCATATTCCCGCAACTTGTGGCAAAATATAAAATATTCCATGGACTGAACATGCCTCTCAGTAAATAGCTTGGGGTGTTTACTTTCCAAAATTGGGTCATTTGGGGTGGTTTTGTGCTATTTTGGCATTTTATGGCCTTCAAAACTGTGATAGGTAGTGAGGAGTGAAATCAAGAATTTACGCCCTTAGAAATCCTAAAGGCGGTGCTTGGTTTTTGGGGCCCCGTACGCGGCTAGGCTCCCAAAAAGTCCCACACATGTGGTATCCCCATACTCAGGAGAAGCAGCAGAATGTATTTTGGGGTGCAATTCCACATATAACCATGGCATGTTTGAGCAATATATCATTTAGTGACAACTTTTTGTACATTTTTTTTTTCTTTTTGTAATTATTCAATCATTTGGGACAAAAAAAAATATATTCAATGGGCTCAACATGCCTCTCAGCAAATAGCTTGGGGTGTCTACTTTCCAAAATGGGGTCATTTGGGGGGGTTTTGTGCCATCTTGGCATTTTATGGCCTTCAAAACTGTGATAGGTAGTGAGGAGTGAAATCAAAAATTTATGTCCTTAGAAACCTTGAAGGCGGTGCTTGGTTTTTGGGGTCCCGTACGCGGCTAGGCTCCCAAAAAGTCCCACACATGTGGTATCCCCGTACTCAGGAGAAGCAGCAGAATGTATTTTGGGGTGTAATTTCACATTTGCCCATGGCATGTGTGAGCAATATATCATTTAGTGACAACTTTGTGCAAAAAAAAAAAAGTTTGTCATATTCCCGCAACTTGTGGCAAAATATAAAATATTCCATGGACTGAACATGCCTCTCAGTAAATAGCTTGGGGTGTCTACTTTCCAAAATGGGGTCATTTTGGGGGGTTTTGTGCTATTTTGGCATTTTATGGCCTTCGAAACTGTGATAGGTAGTGAGGAGTGAAATCAAAAATTTGCGCCCTTAGAAATCCTGAAGGCGGTGCTTGGTTTCTGGGGTCCCGTACCTGGCTAGGCTCCCAAAAAGTCCCACACATGTGGTATCCCCGTACTCAGGAGAAGCAGCAGAATGTATTTTGGGGTGCAATTCCACATATAACCATGGCATGTGTGAGCAATATATAATTTAGTGACAACTTTTTGTCATTTTTTTTTTTGTCATTATTTAATCACTTGGGACAAAAAAAAAATATTCAATGGGCTCAACATGCCTCTCAGCAATTTCCTTGGGGTGTCTACTTTCCAAAATGGGGTCATTTGGGGGGGTTTTGTACTGCCCTGCCATTTTAGCACCTCAAGAAATGAGATAGGCAGTCATAAATTTAAAGCTGCGTAAATTCCAGAAAATGTACCCTAGTTTGTAAACGCTATAACTTTTGCGCAAACCAATAAATATACGCTTATTGACATTTTTTTTACTAAAGACATGTGGCTGAATACATTTTGGCCTAAATGTATGACTAAAATTGAGTTTATTCGATTTTTCTTATAACAAAAAGTAGAAAATATCATTTTTTTTCAAAATTTTCGGTCTTTTTCCATTTATATCGCAAAAAATAAAAATCACAGAGGCAATCAAATACCATTAAAAGAAAGCTCTATTTGTGGGAAGAAAAGGACGCAAATTTCGTTTGGGTACAACATTGCATGTCCGCACAATTTACAGTTAAAGTAGCGCAGTGCAAAATTCTGAAATCACCTCTGGTCCTCTAGCTACCAAATGGTCCGGGGCTTAAGTGGTTAAATAGCTAATAGTCAATGGTCAATAGCCTAGCCAATAGTTTTAGATTTTGGCATTGAGGCAACATGGGAGACAGCGGTTGTTGAAATCATAGAAAAGATCTCCTGCTTCCAGGTGTCACTAACTTTCGGCAATTCAGTACATAGGACTGTATCTCAGTTCACCCAGTATTTGGTGGCTTAAACATTGTGCAGCAGTAATTCAAACAAGGACTCACCACGGTGCCCCCAGATACTCTACACCTTTAGCAGTGTAGTCAGCCTCTTGCAGCTTCCACAGATGACACACAAGTGATCGGCTCCCCAGATGGTGGTCAGTGCAAAACTTCCCTGATTCACCAGCCATCCCCCTGTGTCTGCTAATAACTGGCGGTTCTGATGCAAAACTCCATTGCCCGGACTGGGTGCTTCTCAATGCCAAGGCTCCATGGCTTGCCGATCTGCAACCCTCCACCATGCATGTACTAATTGAATCAAGCACCAAAGTTCAAAATTTAAACAGAGCACCTGCACATGCACAGTGGGCATAATTCAATGGCACTTTTCATTGTTCTATCATTTTTGTTCACATTTTTTGTTAGATGTAAAGCATTTTATATGGTACAGTATCTCACAGAAGTGAGTACATATCTTTTCATGTGACAACACTGAAGAAATTACACTTTGCTAGAATGTAAAGTAGTGAGTGTACAGCTTGTATAACAGTGTAAATTTGCTGTCCCCTCAAAATAACTCAACACACAGCTAATAATGTCTAAACCACTGGCAACAAAAGTGAGTACACCCCTTAGTGAAAATGTCTAAGTTTGGCCCAATTAGCCATTTTCCCTCTCTGGTGTCATGTGACTCCTTAGTGTTACAAGGTCTCAGGTGTGAATGGGGAGCAGGTGTGTTAAATTTGGTGTTATCCCTCTCTCATACTGGTCACTGGAAGTTCAACATGGCAAAGAACTCTCTGAGGATCTAAAAAAAAGAATTCTTGCTCTACATAAAGATGGCCTAGGCTATAAGAAGATTGTCAAGACCCTGAAACTCAGCTGCAGCACGGTGGCCAAGACCATACAGCGGTTTAACAGGACAGGTTCCACTCAGAAAAGGCCTCGCCATGGTCGACCAAAGAAGTTGAGTGCACATGCTCAGCATCATATCCAGAGGTTGTCTTTGGGAAATAGATGTATGAGTGCTGCCAGCATTTCTGCAGAGGTAGAAGGGGTCTCTGCTGAGACCAAAATAAACTTATTTGGTTTAGATGGTGTCAAGTGTGTGTTGCGTCAACCAGGTGAGGAGTACAAAGACAAGTGTGTCTTGCCTACAGTCAAGCATGGTGGTGGGGATGTCATGGTCTGGGGCTGCATGAGTGCTGCCGGCACTGGGAGCTACAGTTCATTGAGGGAACCATGAATGCCAACATGTACTGTGACATACTAAAGCAGAGCATGATCCCCTCCCTTCGGAGACTGGGCTGCAGGGCAGTATTCCAACAAGTTAACGACCCCAAACACACCTCCAAGATGACCACTGCCTTGCTAAAGAAGCTGAGGGTAAAGGTGATGGACTGGCCAAGCATGGCTCAGACCTAAACCCTATTGAACATCTGTGGGGCATCCTCAAATAGAAGGTGGAGGAGGGCAAGGTCTCTAACATCCACCAGCTCCGTGAAGTTGTCATGGAGGAGTGGAAGAGGACTCCAGTGGCAACCTGTGAAGCTCTGGTGAACTCCATGTCCAAGAGGGTTAAGGCAGTGCTGGAAGAAAATGGTGGCCACACAAAATATTGACACTTTGTGCCCAATTTGGACATTTTCACTTAGGGGTGTACTCAATTTTGTTGCCAGCAGTTTAGACAATAATAGTGTGTTGAGTTATTTTGAGGGGACTGAAAATTTATACTGTTATACAAGCTGTACACTCACTACTTTACATTGTAGCGAAGTGTCATTTCTTCAGTGTTGTCACATGAAAAGATATAATAAAATATTTACAAAAATGTGAGGGGTGTACTCACTTTTGTGAGATATTGTATGTATTAGACATGTGCACACTGAAATATTTTGTTACGGAATTTCGTTTTCGTCCGAAAAATTAATTTATTTAGTTACTCCCGAAATTCGTTTTTATTTATTTTGTTTCGTTAAAAATGCATTCGTCCGAAAATCCGAAATAATTAAGGTCAAATCTGTCGTTGAAGGCTTATGGTGTCTGGCGAATGTTCTAAGAAGACTCTACAGAGCAGCTAAACTGTACAATGCTGCAATCGTACATTTACGGTCGAATGTTCCGCCTACAAGCTATAGTAGAATTCTAATGTTGTATGACTAGTAATAATTATATTTAATAATTATTATTACTAGTCAACCAACATTAGAATTCTTCTATAGCCTATTCGGAGCATTTGACCAAAAATGTACGATTGCGGCGTTGTACAGTTTAGCTGCTCCGTCTAATCTTCTTAGAACTTTCGACAGACACCATAAGCCTTCAATGACAGATTCAACGTTTGTATGTTTTTCGCTGCTTCGTCGAATCTTCGTCTTTCATGTCGAATGGTCTACCCAAACAGTCAGTCAGCCAACTTTCACATTCGTTCCTCCAAGTGCAATGGATTGGCGGCATCCGACGTTGTGTCAGATAATGATATGGCGACCCATTTCAACCCCATGGAGGTTCCTGGGCCTTCTATGGAGGCAGCAGCAGCAACACCCCCACCATCACCCAAAAAGCGGCGCAGGAGGGGGACACAAGGTGCAACTATCAAGTTCACAACACTCAGGCTCCATGTATACAGAAGCTCAAAAACGGTTGTTTTGAACGCCAGATTTCTGGCAGAAAAAGCTGCTTAAAAATATAGCTTACTCTTTCGTCCATGGACCGACACAGCTTCTCTATTGACAAAGTGGGTATTATCCGTTAATTAGGAGTGACTAGGCAGAAAAACTTGTAAAAAGTGTTGCATCACACCTTCTACAGTACCGCCCAGGGGACGGACCCTCTGGGTATACCCTCTCAGTCTGCATCTTCGCAGATCAGTTTTTTTCTGTCTAGCAAGAAGTAGGACATGGCTCCCTTCGGGCCCATTGGTCCGGGGAAAAAAGATATATATATATATATATTTTTTTTTTTTTTTTGCTACATTTGTTGTTTCCTGCGATCTTCGATCAACTGCCGACTGGGTGACAGGCTGGATCCTCGATCCTTGTAGTCTCCCCAGTTTCGGCCATCGAGCATGTGCCGACCCTAGCTACGCGCTGGGTTTTCCACGACATGCCCGTCGCTCCACGGGTGGCCGGTGAGCTTACGCTCCAGGGCCTGCATCGGACCGCTCAGCTTCGGCTGACCTTACGGCCGAGTCGCAGCAGCCTGGCCGGTGAGCTTACGCTCCAAGGCTTGCATTGGACCGCTCAGCTTCGGCTGACCTTACGGCCGAGTCGCAGCAGCCTGTCCGGTGAGTGTCATGCTCCAGGGCATACATATGATCGTCCCTTCTGGGTCCAATCACAGCATGCCTGGCCAACAGTCACCTTCTGTGCGCGGACGATGATCTGTTTGGAATGTCTTCCAGCAGAATACATGCAGGATAGGTAAGTAAAACTCCCCTGCCTCGGCTGGGTGATTTAGCTGGACATTCCTGGAGAGATCAAGTAAGTGGTTGTGGCCCCTTTCTTCCCTCTCTCCCTGCCTTTCCCTCCTCCCTGGGCTTCTAGCTAAAGGTTGCTGGGTGCTGGGGGTCACCTAGGGGGTCCCACTGGAGCGGGGCTGGCTGTAACTAACATTTAAAAGAAATGTCATTTTTTCTTACCTGTGTTTGTGTCCTTCCTCCTCCATGCTGTCGGCGGCCATTTTGAGGTGGTCCATGCCAAGTTTGGCCTCTTGTGACTGCCCGGCGGCCATCTTCCTGTGGTTCGGCCACACCCACTGGCCCCTATCAGCTGATCGGCGGCCATGTTTGTCCACCCTGTATGCAGATATTGCCGTTCGGCGGCCATCTTTTTGTGGGCTATGGCTGCTTGACCTCTATCTTCTGTCGGCCGCCATTTTCTTAGAGCCCACATTATCTTCCATACAGACGTTTTTGGCAACCATTTTTCGAGAGCCTCCGGCCTCTAGGGTGCATTACACTGGCGCGAAAATTCACACAGGAAGTGCTGATAAAAGAAGCAGACTGACACCGCAGCAGGGGGACAGCATCACAGGCGCAGCATAGCAGTACCTATCCAGGGTGGTGAGTCCTCTGGGTGACCCGGCCTCTCGGCAGCACAGGAGGGTGGCCTATTGATATCTTGCCTGGAGCCCTGTGAGTGTCAGCGTGTGGTCAGCATGGCATTTGAGCCAGATGTCTTCTCCCCTGAAACACCAGATTTAGCAGCTGGTGCCCCTGAGGTGTCTATGAACACTATGACTGCAATCCTAGAGGCGTTTGCTGCCAGGGTGGAAGCAGCACACAGGAATACAGGGGGTAGTAAACGCCCCATCCCCTGCAAGCTTCTGGGGATAATTCTGGTGCAGAACCAGGTCCAGCTACGGCTCGGGGCCCAGATTCTGACGCATCAGAGACTGCAGACCGTGACCGGACAGTAGGGATGAGCTTCGTGTTCGAGTCGAACATACGTTCGACTCGAACATTGGCTGTTCGATCGTTCGACGAAGATCGAACGATTTGGGCCGTTCGCGCCAAATTCGAGTGACGCGAACGGCCCACAATGCACTACGCCATCGCAGTGTCATCCAGGCGCTGTGATTGGCCAAGCATGCACTGTGACCCCGCATGCTTGGCCAATCACAGCGCCGGCAGCGAGGAGAGCAATGATTGGCCACAGGCAGGATGCCTGTGGCCAATTATTGCTGAGGGTGTTTAGTACACGCCCCACACTATAAAAGGCCGCCAGCACGGCGGCCTAGTGTAGTGTGTTCCGGAGCAGGGATAGAGTAGCATAGGCAGGGACAGTGACTGTTATTTCTTTCTTGCTTAACCTGGATTCCTTTAGTTTAGGGAAAGAGAAGGATAGGTAGGGAGAGTGTCAGTGTGTTTTGTGCTTCTGCTATAGTGTGCTTAAAAAAAAACATTTATTCTAGGGACAGAAAACTCTAGGTAGGGACAGTGTCAGTTTCTTTCACTCTGCAAGTCCTTGTTTCCAGGGACCTGGAAGGACAGTGAGTGAATTGTCCTTTTGCTATATTGTGATTAAAAAAAACATTTATTCTAGGGACAGAAAACTCTAGGTAGGGACAGTGTCAGTTTCTTTCACTCTGCAAGTCCTTGTTTCCAGGGACCTGGAAGGACAGTGAGTGAATTGTCCTTTTGCTATATTGTGATTAAAAAAAACATTTATTCTAGGGACAGAAAACTCTAGGTAGTTAGGGACAGTGTCAGTTTCTTTCACTCTGCAAGTCCTTGTTTCCAGGGACCTGGAAGGACAGTGAGTGAATTGTCCTTTTGCTATATTGTGATTAAAAAAAACATTTATTCTAGGGACAGAAAACTCTAGGTAGGGACAGTGTCAGTTTCTTTCACTCTGCAAGTCCTTGTTTCCAGGGACCTGGAAGGACAGTGAGTGAATTGTCCTTTTGCTATATTGTGATTAAAAAAAACATTTATTCTAGGGACAGAAAACTCTAGGTAGGGACAGTGTCAGTTTCTTTCACTCTGCAAGTCCTTGTTTCCAGGGACCTGGAAGGACAGTGAGTGAATTGTCCTTTTGCTATATTGTGATTAAAAAAAACATTTATTCTAGGGACAGAAAACTCTAGGTAGGGACAGTGTCAGTTTCTTTCACTCTGCAAGTCCTTGTTTCCAGGGACCTGGAAGGACAGTGAGTGAATTGTCCTTTTGCTATATTGTGATTAAAAAAAACATTTATTCTAGGGACAGAAAACTCTAGGTAGGGACAGTGTCAGTTTCTTTCACTCTGCAAGTCCTTGTTTCCAGGGACCTGGAAGGACAGTGAGTGAATTGTCCTTTTGCTATATTGTGATTAAAAAAAACATTTATTCTAGGGACAGAAAACTCTAGGTAGGGACAGTGTCAGTTTCTTTCACTCTGCAAGTCCTTGTTTCCAGGGACCTGGAAGGACAGTGAGTGAATTGTCCTTTTGCTATATTGTGATTAAAAAAAACATTTATTCTAGGGACAGAAAACTCTAGGTAGTTAGGGACAGTGTCAGTTTCTTTCACTCTGCAAGTCCTTGTTTCCAGGGACCTGGAAGGACAGTGAGTGAATTGTCCTTTTGCTATATTGTGATTAAAAAAAACATTTATTCTAGGGACAGAAAACTCTAGGTAGGGACAGTGTCAGTTTCTTTCACTCTGCAAGTCCTTGTTTCCAGGGACCTGGAAGGACAGTGAGTGAATTGTCCTTTTGCTATATTGTGATTAAAAAAAACATTTATTCTAGGGACAGAAAACTCTAGGTAGGGACAGTGTCAGTTTCTTTCACTCTGCAAGTCCTTGTTTCCAGGGACCTGGAAGGACAGTGAGTGAATTGTCCTTTTGCTATATTGTGATTAAAAAAAACATTTATTCTAGGGACAGAAAACTCTAGGTAGGGACAGTGTCAGTTTCTTTCACTCTGCAAGTCCTTGTTTCCAGGGACCTGGAAGGACAGTGAGTGAATTGTCCTTTTGCTATATTGTGATTAAAAAAAACATTTATTCTAGGGACAGAAAACTCTAGGTAGGGACAGTGTCAGTTTCTTTCACTCTGCAAGTCCTTGTTTCCAGGGACCTGGAAGGACAGTGAGTGAATTGTCCTTTTGCTATATTGTGATTAAAAAAAACATTTATTCTAGGGACAGAAAACTCTAGGTAGGGACAGTGTCAGTTTCTTTCACTCTGCAAGTCCTTGTTTCCAGGGACCTGGAAGGACAGTGAGTGAATTGTCCTTTTGCTATATTGTGATTAAAAAAAACATTTATTCTAGGGACAGAAAACTCTAGGTAGGGACAGTGTCAGTTTCTTTCACTCTGCAAGTCCTTGTTTCCAGGGACCTGGAAGGACAGTGAGTGAATTGTCCTTTTGCTATATTGTGATTAAAAAAAACATTTATTCTAGGGACAGAAAACTCTAGGTAGGGACAGTGTCAGTTTCTTTCACTCTGCAAGTCCTTGTTTCCAGGGACCTGGAAGGACAGTGAGTGAATTGTCCTTTTGCTATATTGTGATTAAAAAAAACATTTATTCTAGGGACAGAAAACTCTAGGTAGTTAGGGACAGTGTCAGTTTCTTTCACTCTGCAAGTCCTTGTTTCCAGGGACCTGGAAGGACAGTGAGTGAATTGTCCTTTTGCTATATTGTGATTAAAAAAAACATTTATTCTAGGGACAGAAAACTCTAGGTAGGGACAGTGTCAGTTTCTTTCACTCTGCAAGTCCTTGTTTCCAGGGACCTGGAAGGACAGTGAGTGAATTGTCCTTTTGCTATATTGTGATTAAAAAAAACATTTATTCTAGGGACAGAAAACTCTAGGTAGGGACAGTGTCAGTTTCTTTCACTCTGCAAGTCCTTGTTTCCAGGGACCTGGAAGGACAGTGAGTGAATTGTCCTTTTGCTATATTGTGATTAAAAAAAACATTTATTCTAGGGACAGAAAACTCTAGGTAGGGACAGTGTCAGTTTCTTTCACTCTGCAAGTCCTTGTTTCCAGGGACCTGGAAGGACAGTGAGTGAATTGTCCTTTTGCTATATTGTGATTAAAAAAAACATTTATTCTAGGGACAGAAAACTCTAGGTAGGGACAGTGTCAGTTTCTTTCACTCTGCAAGTCCTTGTTTCCAGGGACCTGGAAGGACAGTGAGTGAATTGTCCTTTTGCTATATTGTGATTAAAAAAAACATTTATTCTAGGGACAGAAAACTCTAGGTAGTTAGGGACAGTGTCAGTTTCTTTCACTCTGCAAGTCCTTGTTTCCAGGGACCTGGAAGGACAGTGAGTGAATTGTCCTTTTGCTATATTGTGATTAAAAAAAACATTTATTCTAGGGACAGAAAACTCTAGGTAGGGACAGTGTCAGTTTCTTTCACTCTGCAAGTCCTTGTTTCCAGGGACCTGGAAGGACAGTGAGTGAATTGTCCTTTTGCTATATTGTGATTAAAAAAAACATTTATTCTAGGGACAGAAAACTCTAGGTAGGGACAGTGTCAGTTTCTTTCACTCTGCAAGTCCTTGTTTCCAGGGACCTGGAAGGACAGTGAGTGAATTGTCCTTTTGCTATATTGTGATTAAAAAAAACATTTATTCTAGGGACAGAAAACTCTAGGTAGGGACAGTGTTTTTTTTCTTTCACTCTGCAAGTCCTTGTTTCCAGGGACAGAGAAGGACACCTGAAGGTAGCCCTTATTGCTTTTTTCCCATCTCCCTGCAGGCCATCTATTAGAATGTCTGGAAGGCAAACAAGGAGAGGCAGACAGTCAGGAGGCAATAAAAGAGGGCAAGCAGGCTCTGTGTCTGGGGGCAACAGTGCTGGTCGTGGACGCGGTGCATTGTCATCAGCACATGGCCATGGGACACGCTTGTCCTTCTTTTCGGCAGCTGGACATGTTGAGCCACATCATGCCGAAGACTTGGTAGAGTGGATGACCAAGCCCTCCTCCTCCTCCTCATCCTCTCTCACCCAGGCTCAGGGTACTGGAAAAGCAGCTGCCAAAGCGTCGTCTTCCCTGGTATCAATGTCAGACAAATCATCAGTCACTCCTTCCCTAGACCCACCATGTCCTCCTCCTGAGGAGTCCCCCGAACTGTTTCAGCACAGTGTTGGGTACATGCTCCAGGAGGATGCCCAGCGTTTCGAAGGGTCTGATGATGAAACCCAGCTAGAGGAAGGCAGTAGCGTGAGAGCAGACAGAGGGGATGCTCAAGAAGGACACCAATCTGGCAGTCATGTTCCAGCAGCTGCAGCATACTGCCAGATTGGCTCCAGTGATGAGGAGGGAGGGGATGATGAGGTCAATGACTCCACGTGGGTGCCTAATAGGAGAGAGGAGGAGGAGGAGGATGAGGAGGAGGCACATCTCCAACGAGGCAGGATGCCCTTTGGTGGCCAGCGTAAGGGCAGTACACCGACGGAATCACACCGCAGAGCTCCGCCTGTGCAGGGCGCTGCCTCTGCCCGTCATTCAAAAAGTTCTTTGGTGTGGGCCTTTTTTGAGGCTAGTGCATCAGATCGCACAGCTGCTGTTTGCAACATATGTCTCAAGCGTATATCGCGTGGCCAAAACATCAGCCGCTTGGGTACCACATGCCTGACCAGACATATGTTGACCTGCCATGCAGCTCGTTGGCAAGCCTACCTCAAAGACCCACACCAAAGAACAAAGCGGACCTCTCCTTGCACCGCATCAGCTGGGATCTCCAACCCCACTATAACTTCAGTCCTCTCTGAAACATGCACTGAGAGGAATGAAGGTGTAGAATTAGGTGTGTCACAGCCAAGTACTTGCGCCCACTCTGCTAGCAGTACACCGACGTCCGATTCTAGCAGGCAAATTTCCCTGCCCCAGCTGCTGGACCGTCGAAAGAAGTTCACTCCCAGCCATCCACATGCCCAGCGGTTGAATGCTAGCTTGGCTAAATTGCTAGCGCTTCAACTGCTGCCTTTTCAGTTGGTAGACTCGGCCCCCTTCCGTGAGTTTGTGCAATGTGCGGTTCCTCAGTGGCAGGTTCCCAAACGCCACTTTTTCTCACGGAAGGCTATTCCGGCTCTCTACCGGCATGTGGAAGGCAATGTCTTGGCCTCGCTGGACAGGGCGGTCAGCGGTAAGGTGCATATTACCGCTGACTCATGGTCCAGCAGGCATGGACAGGGACGTTACCTTTCTTTCACGGCCCATTGGGTCACTCTTTTGGCAGCTGGGAAGGATTCAGGACAAGGTGCAGTAGTGTTGGAGGTTGTCCCACCGCCACGCCTCCAAAATGCTACTACTGGTTGTGACACACCTCTCTCCTCCACCCCCTCCTCTTCTTCTTCCTCCATGGCCTCTTCCTGTGGTTTGTCCTATGAACCAGCGGTGCTCCGTAGCCGTTCACGGGGCTACGCAAGTACGCAGGCAAAAAGATGCCATGCCGTGCTTGCGCTGGTGTGTTTGGGGGACAGAAGCCACACTGGGGCAGAGGTCCTGTCTGCTCTGCAGGGCCAGGCCGAGAGGTGGTTGACGCCACGCCAGCTTAAGCCAGGAATGGTGGTTTGCGACAATGGCACCAACCTCCTCTCCGCCCTCCGACAGGGACAACTGACCCATGTGCCCTGTGTGGCTCACGTCCTTAACCTGGTGGTGCAGCGGTTCTTGGGCAGGTACCCGGGCTTACAGGATGTCCTGAGGCAGGCCAGGAAAGTCTGTGTGCATTTCCGCAGATCTTATAATGCCAGTGCTCGCCTGGCTGAGCTGCAAAAGGAGTTGAACCTGCCCAAGAACCGCCTTATATGTGACATGCCCACCAGGTGGAACTCAACGTTGGCCATGCTGCAGCGGCTGCACACGCAGCAGAGGGCCATCAATGAGTACCTGTGCGACTACGGCACCAGGACAGGGTCAGGGGAGCTTGGTTTTTTTTCTCCACGCCAGTGGGGCATGATCAGGGATGCATGCACTGTCCTGGCACCATTTGAGGAGGCCACGAGGATGGTGAGCAGTGACAGTGCATGCATCAGTGACACTGTACCTCTTGTCCACCTGTTGGAGCACACGCTGCGTGGAATAATGGACAGGGCACTTGAGGCAGAACAGAGGCAGGAAGAGGAGGACTTCCTTGCCTCTCAAGGCCCCCTTTACCCAGACAGTGTTCCTTCTGTCCCACCCATCGCACAGGAAGAGGAGGAGGAGGAGGAGGAGGAGGAGGAGGATTGTGTCAGCATGGAGGTGGAGGCTGGCACTCAGCATCATCAGCAGCAGTCTTTTAGGGATGATTTACAGTCCCAAGAAACCAGTGGACTTGTACGTGGCTGGGAGGAGGTGGCTGCGGATCATGTCGTCCTTAGTGACCCAGAGGACTCCGGAGCGAATGCCTCAGCAAACCTACGCTGCATGGCCTCCCTGATCCTGCAAAGTCTGCGGAAGGATCCTCGTATTCTTCGGATCAAGGAGAGGGACCATTACTGGCTGGCCACTCTCCTTGATCCACGGTACAAGGGTAAGGTTGCGGACCTTATGTTACCGTCGCAGAGGGAGCAGAGGATGAGACAACTCCGGGAGGCCTTGCAGAAAGGTCTGTGCAACGCGTTCCCAGAGACTGGGAGGTTGCAAACTCCTGGTCCTGGACAACGAGTTGCTGAGGCTTCGGCCAGTCAAAGAAGGAGCGGTGGGGAAGGTGGCCGTCTGACCGATGCGTTCAGACAATTCTTTAGTCCGCAGCCCCAAAGTATGATTGGTTCCAGCAACCATCGCCAGCGTCTGATAAACATGGTGCAGGAATATCTAGGGGCAAGGTCAGACTTGGACACCTTCCCCACCGAAAATCCTCTGGCTTACTGGGTCTTGAGGATGGATCACTGGCCAGAGCTTGCACAGTATGCAATTGAGCTACTGGCCTGTCCTGCATCCAGCGTTCTTTCGGAACGCACATTCAGTGCTGCTGGAGGATTTGTCACGGATCACAGGGTGCGCCTGTCCACCGACTCGGTTGATCGACTGACTTTCATCAAGATGAACCAGTCTTGGATCACCACCAGCTACCACACACCTGATGCTGATATAACAGACTAATTGATTTTAAAATGTCACATCCCTTCAAGACTGATGCTGATGCTGAGTGCCTGTGCTGTTATGTTGACTGGCTATCCTCCTCCTCCGAGTCCTCAATGATACGATTGATGATGATAGCTTGGAAGATCATTTTTGTTTATGGGTGCCGCCACCAGTGCCTAACGCCCAATTTTTCAGCCCCTGTTTAACAGGGGCGTGTAATTACAATTTTTGAAGCAATACTTTGCAACAGGGCTCATTGCTGTGCTCCAAGTACAGTATCTGTGAGGAGTTGCAGTGTTGTGCCACCAGTGCCTAAGGCCCAATTTTTCAGCCCCTGTTTAACAGGGGCGTGTCATTACAATTTTTGAAGCAATACTTTGCAACAGGGCTCATTGCTGTGCTCCAAGTACAGTATCTGTGAGGGGTTGCAGTGTTGTGCCACCAGTGCCTAAGGCCCAATTTTTCAGCCCCTGTTCAACAGGGGCATGTAATTACAATTCTTGATCTAATAATTCACAGCAGGGCCCATTGCTGCACCCACCAAGAGTAACTGTCAGGGCTTACAGTGTTGTGGCACCAGCACCACCATCAAAGGCCCAATTTTTACTACCACTGTTCAACAATTATATGTAATTAAAATTCCTGATATAATAGTTGACAGCAGGGCGTTCCAGCACCAACCAAGAGTAACTGTGAGTGCTTACAGTGTTGTGCCAACACCAACAACTAAGGGGCCTATTTCTGCAGAGTATATACGGCAGGTCCCTACTTTCAAACATCCAACTTACAAACGACTCCTACTTGCAAACGCAAGAAGACAACAGGAAGTGAGAGGAAATCTACCACTAGGAAGGAAAATTCTCTCCTGTAAGAATAAATATGGGAGAAAGGTGTCTCCTCTGTACTGATGCTTTATCAGCAATCCTTGTTTCAAGAAAAACACCACATTTCAAAAACAGTTGTCATTGGGACGGAAAGTGAGGTGAAATGTTCTGAACAGGGGCACAGACAGCAAAACAAATGTTACAGGGGTGATAACCCTTACCTATGTTTTCCAAAAAGTTTAAAAATAGATTTTTGGGCTGGAGCTACACTTCAACAATGTACCTGTTCAAAATTACAAACAGATTCTACATAAGAACAAACCTACAGTCCCTGTCTTGTATGCACCGCCTGTATACGGCTGTTCAGAGTATATAGGGCCTTTTTTATTTTATGTGCGGGGTTCCCCTTAATATCCATACAAGACCCAAAGGGGCTGGTAATGGGCTGGGGTAGGGGGGGGGGTCATGGGGTAGCTATGCCATTTTTCTTAAAGAATTTCATCCATATTACCGGGACCAGACATTACATTAAAGCCGCAAGCAGTTTTAAATGGCTTTTTTTTCCTTTAGAAGTGTCATTTTGTGCAGGGACAGTTCTAAACACGGGAAACACGTGGCACTTCACAGGCATACTTTAGACACCCCCCAGGTACGATATTTAAAGGAATATTTGACTTTTTTTTTTTCACTTTATGCATCATTAAAATGACTGCTCCCGAAAAACGACCGTTTTTAAAACTTCTTTTTGCATTGATACATGTCCCCTGGTGCAGAACCCGGGTTCCCAAACCCTTTTTAGGACAATAACATGCATAATAGTTGTTATAATTAGCACTTTAGAATTCGAACGTTCGCATCCATTGTATTTAATAGGGTTCTAATGTTCGTTCGAACTTCCGGTCCGTTCGCGGGTTCTGGTGCGAACCGAACCCGGGGGTGTTCGGCTCATCACTACCGGACAGTGAGAATGACTCAAAGTCCAGGTCAGTACGCGAGACGGCTTTGGTATCTGACCTTATTACTGCAGTGCGGGATACGCTAAAATTGGAAAATACTGCAGAAGCAGCAGAGTCTCCGGTCCACTTGGGTTTCATAGACCTGCCCGCACTGCTAAGGTGTTCCCTTGCGTGTCTTTTGATAAACTCTTATACAAGGAATGGGAGAACCCACTGAGGGTCTTTACAGCCCCAAAGAGGTTTGCGGTACGGTACCCCTTTTGAGGAGAGTTTTCTGAAGAAATGGACCTCTCCCCCCTATAGTGGACCCTCCGGTGTCCAGACTTAATAGAGCCACCACAATTCCTGTAGAAGGGGCTCCTGTTTTCTAGGACCCTGTGGATAAGAAGGTTGAAGCACTCGCTTGCTACCTATACTCAGTGGTAGGCTCGGCAGTACGCCCGGCATTGGCGGGGGCCCTAGTGTCTCACACACTTACTGAATGGGCAAGATTGCTACTCCAGGGGTTAAGGAGCGAGATGCTCCTCCTGATGAGATAACATTGGCCGACCAGTTGGTCCAGGGCCTTAGGTTTGTCTGCGAGTCAGACATGAATACTATTCCCCTGCTGTCTAAAACTTCGGTTTATGCAGTAGCAATACGCCGCCTGATCTGGCTAAAAGGCTGGTCTGCGGACCAGACTTCCAAGAAAGCCCTGTTGGATCTGCCTTTTAAGGGTGACAGACTTTTTGGGGCTTCTCTGGATGACATCATCAAGGATGCCACAGGAAGTAAAAGCACTTTGCTTCCCCAAATTAGCAAGGGTAAGGGGCCACGCCAAGGGCAAGGGCCCTCCTTTACTGCACACAAGTGGTTTTTTCGTCCCCCTAGGGCGACAGGGAAAAGACCCCAGGCCGATAAAGCGCCTGCCCAAGGACAAAAGCGTCCCTGGTCCCGCATACCCAATAAGCCTGCGGACAAATTTGCGTCCGCATGAAGGTCCACCCCCACCCAGCTCTCGGGTGGGGAGACGTCTTCCCAAATTCGCGACTCAGTGGACAGCACTAATCTCCGACAGGTGGGTTTGCGAAGTAAATCTCCTCAGGCTACAAGATAGAGTTTCTCTCTTGTCCACCGGACAGATTCAACACCTCCAATCTCCAGCTACTACCGACCCGTCGGGAGGCCCTGTATGGGGCGGTCCAGGGTCTACTGGAACGCGGGGTAGTTATTCCAGTTCCAGAACTGGAACGGGGTTTTTACTCAAATCTGTTCATTGTGCCGAAGAAGGAGGGGGTTCGTCCAAGCTTGGATCTCAGAGCCCTCAATTGCTTTGTGAAGGTACAAAGTTTTCGGATGGAGTCGGTTCGATCTGTAGTCACGGCTCTCCATCCGGGGGACTTTCTGGCCTCCTTGGACATCAAGGACGCATACCTGCATGTCCCCATATACTCCAGACACCAGAGGTTTCTGTGATTTGCTATCGGGAAGGACCACTACCAGTTTGTGGCCCTCCCGTTGGGCCTTGCCTCAGCACCCAGGACGTTCACCAAGGTGCTCGCTCCGATTCTGGCACTTCTAAGACAGCGGGGTATCGCTATCACAGGCTACTTGGACGACCTTCTGCTGAAGGCCCCTTCAAGCTCAGAATTAGAGGTAAGCGTGTCCATTACCTGTCAGACTCTTCGAGACTATGGTTGGATACTAAACACGCAAAAGTCAGTATTGGTGCCCACTCAACGCCTAGTGTACCTGGGGTTGATTCTGGATTCCTCAGAGGCAAAGGTATCCCTCCCTGTGGAGAAGTTGCAGACCCTCCGGGCTGCAGTACGGCAGCTGACTTCCAGGAATTGGTCGTCACTCCGTTTTTTGCATGCGAGTGTTGGGCCTCAGGGTAGCCTCCTTCGAGGCGGTCCCATATGCTCAATACCACACTCGAGTGTTACAGAAGGAAGTTCTGTCCAGATGGAACAGATGTCCATCATCTCTGGATTATCAAATCCGAGTGAGCCACATAGTCAGGAGATCCCTGGTATGGTGGCTGACAGCACCGGCTCTAATGGCTGGGAAGTCATTTCTTCCGGTTTACTGGATAGTGATCACGACTGACGCCAGCCTTATAGGTTGGGGGGGAGTCTGGGGTGTTCAGTCGGCGCAAGGTCGCTGGACCCCAGAGGAAGCCCTCCTGCCGATCAATGTCCTGGTAATCCGGGCGATCAGGCTGTGCTTCTTCAAATGGTCTCAAAGGCTGCAATGGCATCCAGTCAGGATCCAGTCAGACAACGCCACAGCAGTGGCATATGTCAATCATCGGGGAGGAACAAGAAGCTCAGCTGCAGCATCGGAGATCGCTCGCATCCTGAAGTGGGCAGAGAGGAGCGTACCGGCACTGTCGGCCGTGTACATTCCGGGTGTGGAAAACTGGCAGGCGGACTACCTGAGCCGCCAGATGCTGGACCAGGGCGAATGGTCCTTACACCCGGAGGTGTTCCAACTCCTCTGCCAAAGATGGGGCACACCAGACGTAGATCTTCTGGCTTCCCGACTCAATCGTAAGGTATTGAGGCTTGTGGCCCGGTCAAGAGACCCATGGGCAGACGCAACGGACGCGTTGGTGGCATTGTGGGGTCAGTATCGGCTAATCTATGCCTTCCCTCCCTTAAGGCTTCTTCCTCTTCTGCTCCGCAGAGTGGAGACAGAGGGAATTCCAATGATCCTAATCGCTCCAGATTGGCCTCAGCGTCCTTGGTACGCCGATCTAGTACGTCTGGTAGCAGACGTCCCCTGGCGCCTACCACTGCAGAAGGACCTGCTATCGCAAGGAAGTGCTCCAAAACCATCCTCTAGGAAGGTTTATCACCGCACTTGAAAGGCCTACATCTCCAGGTGTGAGGAAATGAAATGGCATCCGCGTACTTATTTGGTTTCCAGAATCCTGCTGTTTTTACAGCATGGGGTGGACCAAAGGCTTGCCTTAAGTACGATTTAAGGGACAGATATCTGCCCTGGCTGTCTTTTTTTCAGCGACCCCTGGCGGCTCACTCTCTCATGAGTACATTGTGCAGGGGGTTCAACATATGGCCCCTCCTGTCCGTCCCCCGCTACCTTAGTGGGACTTGAACCTGGTACTCTCGGTGCTTCAGAAGGCGCCGTTCGAGAATATTAGAGATATTCCCCTGTTGACACTTTCTCAGAAAGTGGTCTTTTTGGTGGCTGTTACGTCAGTTAGACGAGTCTCTGAGCTGGCAGCCTTGTCCTGCAAGGCTCCCTATTTGATTTTCCACAAGGATAAGGTGGTGCTGCGGCCGCAGCCTTCCTTTCTTCCGAAAGTCGTTTCGGCTTTTCATCTCAACGAAGACATTGTACTTCCATCCTTGTGTCCTCATCCGTCGAATCCTAAGGAGTCGGCGTTGCATTCCTTGGACGTTGTCCAAGCTTTGAGAGTATACCTATCTGCTACTTCCCTGTTCCGGAAGTCAGACTCACTGTTTGTTTCGGTGGCTGGTCCCAAGAAGGGCCAAGCAGTCTCATCGGCCACCATCTCTAGGTGGATCCGACAGATAGTAATCCAGGCTTACGCCTTAAAGGGTCAGGCGCCCCCCTTTCCTGTCACGGCGCATTTGACCAGGGCAATAGGTGCCTCTTGGGCTTTCCGACATCAAGCGTCTGTTTCCCAATTATGTAAAGCGGCGACTTGGTCGTCCGCTCACACTTTCACAAAATTCTACAAAATTGATGTAGGTGCATCTTCGGATGCCTCTTTTGGCCGCAAGGTTTTGCAAGCGGCTGTTTAGAGTTGCAACTCCTCCGTTGGAGTGCTGTTTTGTGTTTGGGGTGAAGTTTATTTTTATGCTGTTACCACCCCTCGTTTTTTCTCTGACACTGCTTTGGGACGTCCCACTTTGTCAATAGAGAAGCTGTGTCGGTCCATGGACGAAAGAGTAAATAGGATTTTTTACTCACCGTAAAATCCTTTTCTCTGAGTCCATGGACCGACACAGCACCCACCCCTCCTTTTAAGTTTGTACTGCTTTTTGACGAACTGATCTGCGAAGATGCAGACTGAGAGGGTATACCCAGAGGGTCCGCCCCCTGGGCGGTACTGTAGAAGGTGTGATGCAACACTTTTTACAAGTTTTTTTGCCTAGTCACTAATTAACGGATAATACCCACTTTGTCAATAGAGAAGCTGTGTCGGTCCATGGACTCAGAGAAAAGGATTTTACGGTGAGTAAAAAATCCTATTTTTTTCAGCGTTTTTTACTAGAGTTTATTGGCGTTTTTCAGTGTTAGCGTTTTTTAGCTTTTTTTTTTTGTTTTTTGTTTTTTTCAATGGATCAAAAAACGCTAAAAAACGCTGGCGACCAGCGTTTTTTAGCGTTTTTGAGTGTTTTTGAGCGTTTATTAGCGTTTTTCTGCATTTTGCGTTTCATTGAATTTTTTCCCGCCGAAAACTGGCACTTTGAACGCGAATTTCTTGCATTTAGAAAAAAGCCCATTAACTCCACTGCTCATTAACGCTAAAAAACGCTATGTGTACATGAACACATAGGCTATCATAGAGTGCAGTTAATGGGCTTTTTAAAGAAAACGCCAATAAACTGCAGTTTATCAGGTTCAGTGTACATGGAGCCTAACACAATAGCAGCAGATTATTATGAAAAAGTTAAGTTAAACTGTAGCTTGCTTCACTATCTGTTCTGCTGCTGTGCTCATGCTTAATTGCTAAATAATTCTGGTTCTCTGACAAACGGACCAGCTAAGATTGACTGTCTTCTGAAATGATTCGGTGTGTGTCTCTCTCTGCTAGCAATCGTAAGTGAAAGTAAGTTGGCTGTACGTGTGTATTTAGTTCTAGCTATTTTACTGTTCCTCCTCTTTTGTTACAATCAGCCAATAACATTCATTATCATCATTATTTTTATTTTACTTCCCCCACCCAAATCCAGCAGCAACCACTAATAGCTCTTTCTTTACTATTGTCTATATAATGTCGAATCTTTTCTCTCTATAATGTCAAATCTTTTCTCTCTATAATGTCAAATCTTTTCTCTCTATAATGTCGAATCTTTTCTCTCTATAATGTCAAATCTTTTCTCTCTATAATGTCGAATCTTTTCTCTCTATGTAGAATAATCTTGGACTAATAGAGTTAAGGTTAGGCACATTAGACCGCAGGTTCGATAGACACAGATTGTTATTGTCAGCGTCATGTCGAATCTCCTATCTATATCGAACTGTTGTCGCAACGAAAACGAAAATAAAGCATTTGTTTATATCGGATCTTTCGGATTTCGGATTATGCGCTTTCATTATCGTTTGTTAAAATGATAACGGAAAAACCCGAAATTCAGACGAAAATGCATTCTGACGGAAATGAATGCACATGTCTAGTATGTATATTTATCTATCACATGAAATTATGTTCATGACAAGCGCTGTTGATTAGTGAATAATAGCAAGAAATATAGAGTTAAATTTAAAAATTTTAATTTTTTTACTATTTTGGGCCAGTTTTCCTTTGAGAGGAAAAAAAAGGTGGTTATCCATTACCTTTTACCATTTAATGCAAAATTGTGTTAAGGCATTAACATTTGTTTTATCCTCCGTCACCAAAAAAAAAAATCCAAAGAAAAAATATAGTATTGTGAAAATGAATTGAATGTGTTGTACACATAATCACCCTATGTCTATGGGCACATGTACTGATTGCTAAGAAGGTACTACTAGCTGTGCTCCAAACCTTCTCAGGAAATAATTTTGTCATCTGGATTATTTTCTAGATTCCTATTCATCAAACTGATAGCTGCACCTGTATCCAAAATAATATTTGTGCGCTGGCCCATTACTGTCCTTGGATATGTGGTCTGCTACCTTTGTCCCTCTCAAGATGACACATTCAGGACAAAGCTGGGGCCAGACATCACTTTTACTTAAAATAGGTGTACCTGCCATCTCCTTTGCTACTGTTTGTAGTTCTATGAAAATAGGAGCATAAAATGTACCATCAGATTTTTTTTTCTACTGTCACCTTATCTGGTCCAGGCTTTTGCTGTTCTTTCTTTTGAAATGCCTTTTTATCATTGGTAATGATTAGTAAGTGAAAGGATAAAATTGGTAGCCAATTTGCAGTCCTTAATTACATGTCTTGTATTTCCGCATTTACAGCATCTACCTCCAAATTTTACACTCGCTTCACTCTTACATGTCTCAGAGATTCTTTTGTGAGGCCTATTACCATGATTGGCCTCCAAATTCCAGTCCCTTAATATATTTATAAATCTTTGGCGTGAACTGATGTTTGGTAAAAAGTTTTAGTATTGTAATCAGCAAATAAAAGCACCTATTGGCCATGGAGTATAAAAACGACTGTTATCAGGAGACATATCAGGACAATTGTATGTAATTTTCTAAAGGGACAAATATTTACAGTAAAGGACTGGATCATCATTCTGCTAAATTTGGCATTCTCATTTATCTTTACTTCTAGTACCTCTTCCTCCCGCTATGCACTGTAATTTCGTCATTCCATCTACTGAGTTTCACAATTTGAGGTAAGCTCAGCAGATAGTCCTCTGTGACTACAGGCTGGCAGGTGCATTTCTTCACACAGCTGCAATGGGAGCCAGGCATAAAAGAGTGCAGAGGCATCCCTACTGGGCAAATTAATTGAGTCACTGCGTCTTTCAGTCTGTTAGAGAGGCTTATGGGTGATGCACTAGGGTCAAATATCTGGCACAAATTTGTCGATCTTGTATGGAGAGTGCTGTGAATGGGGAGTTATTATTACACTGCACAGTTCCTAGTCTCTGTCCAATGAGTTCTTACAGAAGAAAAAATAAAGAACTACTCTTATTTGGTTACTCTAGGTGAGGGCTGCTGCCCCCCCCCCCCCAGGTATGTTGCAGAGCCATGTGAGGAGGGTGCTTCTCGCCACTGCTGACAGGAGTGGCTTTTAGGGTTGCCACCTGTCCAGGATTCACCAGGGCAGTTCAGGTTTTGAATTATGCGTCTGGGTTACTACTCTCCTTGGGGAATTCAAAGGTCTCCCAGGTGTTTTCTAATCCTATAGCGTATACTACAAAAAAAAAATTTGCCCTGCGCCTCTAAAGTGTTTCGGGTTTGGCTTAAAGAAAAGGTGGCAACCCTAGTGCAGCAATAAAACCTTGTGCCTGCTCACCCCCCTCCAAGATCTGTGAAAGTGCAGGCTCTATATAACTCCCTGTTCGCTCTCTGTTCTCCTCCACCCCCTTCTGGTAGTAGACTCAGATCCAATCAGCAGCCCGGGGATGGATACCTCCACCACAAAGGACACTGGGACTTGTAGTTTTCTTAGGGGAAAAGCACAATGCAAGTTAATAGAGATAAATGGCTGCAGAACTGCAATGTCCAGGATTCCTTGCACTATAGAAGTGGAAAGACTAGGCTGTTTTCCCAGGTGAAAGAGAGACACTGGGGTTCTTTTGCAGAGGGGAGCTGTGCTGAGAGGGCCTGAAATGGGAAATCCCACAGCTGTACCAGATAGAGAGAGACATGCAGAGGGGACTTGCTGCCTGATCCTGTCTACATACTTCAGAGGGAAGACAGAGGTGCTGCCGAGGCTGTCAATGCTTGCCAAAGACTGAGCCACGTGGGTGATACAGCGTTCAGAGAATGAGTCTCAGGGACCTGCCGACTGGAACTGCTAACCACTAAGTGTGTGGAGCTGAACCTGTCATCTGCCAGGTGTGGGGAGAGGAGATACGGCTTTAAACCACTTGCTACACTCAGTTCTGCATAGACTGCTCATTACTTAGCCATGCAGCTATACACCACCTACTCTTAAAGAGACAGACTCTTGAGCATTACCGACAGATAGGCCCCACTGCAAGCCGGACAACACTAACCTTAAGGCGCCAGGTACTTTGTATTACCCTTCTAGGGTTACCCTGCGCCAAAACATTTGCTGATACCCATATTTGGGGTATCACTATAGAGTACACTCAAGAATTTTATTGTTGAGTTAATTAGGTCTGACTCTGCTCATAAATAGTTATCTCAGCTAAAACTTAGACTAACAGTGGTGCAGTCTAGTTATTTCCTCCTGCTATAGGCCAGTGTTCACTTTATTAGTTCTGCAACTTTGAAGTGGTTATTGCATGATCCCAGGTCTTGCACTGTTTACCTGCTTTGATAATACACTTACTTAAATTTTTATCTGGCAGCCTTTGGCCTAATTTTTTTTACATTATTATATATCTGTGGTAGAACAGAGGACCCATCATCACCAGGGGTATCTCTACAGTAGCCAAATATACTGACTGCTCTTCCTGCAGAATTGTGTCTTTTTGCCCTTGTTTCATACCAGTATAGGCCTCTTTATTAACACATTAATGGCTGTGCACTTTACCCATAATGTGTGCTTTAAAAGACAAAATGGCATTATCTTTCTGGGCCAGCTGAGCTTTGGAATTATGTAATTCTTTCCTAATATAACATTCTTGTTCACTCTGTTATATAGAGGCTATACATCGTTCTCTCAGTTTACATCTCTTTTAACACTCATTCAATCATTCTTCCAATGCATAAGTCTCCAATACCGTATTAGCTAGTCAACCCCATCTCTCAGTTCATCACATTCACAAACCTTAGCATCCTCACTGACAGCTATTACTAAAATATTCTTACTGCCTCACAGAAAAAGCCTCATTGGACGAAACGTATGTCAGGCTAGGCACGGAGCAGCAGTGACGTCTGAACACTTGTGCAGGGTGCTGGACAAACGAATGTTTCCATTTTGAGCCTAATGTTATCATTTTTGTTGTAAGTACAGCTTTTATTAAACTCCTGTGTGCTTTTAAAAGAATGTTGCGGAATGAGTTTATCTTCCTCTTTCATATGATGAATGTGTGAACGGACTCTGAAGTTTCCTTAACTGATGATAACTGTGGAGGATACACCTGTGGAATCGAATTAAGCAGGCTGGGTAGTGGATGCGATTGAGCCCATAGTGAGGGGTGAAAGCTCACTAATGCGCAGATAGACCCTGGAGGGTTTTAAAATCTGGTAAGCAGATATACTTATCCTGTCTATCCTGTGGTCAGCGCCGGGTGTCTTCACAAATTTAACATTGGATCAGCACCTGTTTTGTGTTCAATTTATGGATGTGGAATTGGGACATTTGGACTATTAATAATAATTTTTATTTTTCCCTTTTTAATTTTTTCACGTTTTCATCTTTATTGCATTATATTAGATGTTTTTTTTTTTGCACCTTAATCATTAGGGTCATGGTTTGACAGCGCTACATGTTTTGATTTTAATTTTTGTTATGAAGTGTAAATTGTTGTGAGAGCTGCTGTCGGTCACGGATCATCCGTGTCACTTACATAATTAAATTGACTCTATATGCACTTAGCGCAATATCGCTTTTTTTACTACTAAAATATTACTAACATTTTCTATTTCTTCCCCCAGCCAAGCTTTTTCAGCACACCACTGCAGCTCCTTTTGTTTCTCTCATTCTCAGCAACAGGCTCAAAACATGCTCAAAACATTTGTCATTCTTGCTTTCTTTCCTTTTTTTAGATGAAAGTTCATTTTTAATGCTCTTATTTTGAACACCACATTGCTTTAAAAACAAATTGATGGGTCAAAGCCTCAGGTTTTGAAGTTTGTAGAAGCATATTTTTTAAGAACGCCCCCTATTGTTATGTTATTTGCTGACACAATGAAAGTTGCTGATCTTCATTAGGACCTCACATCATAGGCCAGAGGGATCCTCTTTTAGAGCAGAAAACTACCTCCTCCTCACATGAAAAAATTATAATAGAATCTATATGTTATTTCATTGAAAAGATGATTCTTTATTGAAAGAATAAACACAACAAGGAGTACAAAAAAAAAAAGGAACAAAACAGAAACAATTTGTGACTTGGTGGTGACAGAGGCAAAATTAATGAACATATACCCATAGCAATAGGTGCATACATATAGAAGTCAGAGCAGCATTGAGTATTGGCATGAGAAATTAAACTTACAAAGCACTAGGCCATTGAGAAATGGGCATCATTACAGTCTATCAAACATACTATAAAAGTTTATGGTGGTAATTACAGCTTTTTCTTGATGGTAAAGTGAAAACGTGAGGGGAGCTAGTTTAGAGTAAGCAGAATGGGTGGGCAATGCACGAATCCCAAAGGTTCCAGAGAAGGAGAGGTGGGAACAGAAATTATACACAGGGGTTTGCTTGTTGTAAGCAGTAGCCCTTTATTTTTCTATATTTAGTGGGGACATCCTCTATTGAGATAGATACATTTTATGTAGGGTAGAGAAGCGTTGACCTTAGGGTGACCACATTTCCAAACTGCCATTCAGGGACACCCCCACTTCCCAAAAATCAGTTTGTGCTGTAACAAATCACAGCACAGCCGGTACAGCAGGTGCACACTCTACCCAGAAGCACTGATCACGCCCCCAAAAAACGCCGCCACATCGCCACTTTACTTACTGACAATACCTGTCCTGGCCGGCCGATACCGGTTTTACTTTGTTGTAACGCTGGCTCTACACTGCCTCTCAGTGATTAGACACAAGAGGCAGGATTTATGATTTCTCCAATCACAAGCAAGGGGCGGGGATTGTGCCTCTCCAGGCGTTCAAGGTCAGGACAAGTACTGTCAGTGAGTAAAGCGGTGATGTGGCGGCCTTTGTTGGGGTCATCAGATCGGCCCGGGGGGGGGGGGGTGGCTGTGTCAGTTTCATTCCGGGACACTGTATTGTCCTGGAATGAAGGTGTCCGGGACAGATCTGCAAAATGCGGGACTGTCCCGGGCAATCCGGGACACGTGGTCACCCTAGTTGACCTCTGTGAGCCAGGCTTGGAACACCTTGTATCCAGCCTCCAGCTATCCATTTCTTTGCACTAAGTAAGATTTCATGGGGAAATATAGTCATGCATTAACTGCTTCAGGGTCAGGAAATATCCCAAATATGCACTTAGGGAAAGAGGAGATTATATGGTGTCGTGGAGGAACCTTACAATTTGCTTCCAATACCCCTGAATAATTGAGCATGTGGAACATAGGGGCCTGCATGTTGAGCAGAACTTAGATATATGAATGGGGGTTAGATATGCCCTATGAAATGTATATATAATTGTGTTAAGCAGTCCAACAGCTTGGGAGATACCAGTTTACAACTGTCTAAAGCCTATTCCCAGTCTTCGTCATTCTGATAGTTTAAATCTGCTTTCCAGTGAGATTTAGCCCGGTAGCCAAGTTTTGTGGCTGAGGGTGTAATAAGCATATTGTAAAATCAGGAAATCAGCTTTTGTAGTTCCAGGCCACATATCACATCTAATAAAGGGATGGGTGTCAACACTGGGAGGCTATTGGGGAACTGGGTTTTCAAGGCATGTCTTAACTGTAGGTATCTAAAAAACATAGAATTAGGGAGCGAAAATTCCTCTTTCAATAACTTAAGGGGTTTAAGACCATTTGAGGTGCAGAAATGGCACAAATAATAAACACCCTTAGAAGTCCATATCGCTGTATAAGGGATCATGAGCAGTTCGGGTAGTAGTTTCCTGAGCCATAAATTATAGGGGCATTATATTTGATTAAGGCCAAGCCCCAGACATGTTTATGTTGGTGCAAAAGGCCAGTGCGATCATCAGCCATAGTGGAGTCTCTCAGTCCACACATCACTGCTCACAGAGGGTGTGGAGAAATGTGCCCAAAAGAGGTGCAGATCCAGGCTTGATACCGTTGTTGATCAGTTTTATCTGTATGATACAGGTGGGATAGCTGGGCAGCTAGATATTACAAGTTGAAATCTGGCACAGCTACACTGCCAAGGTTAGTCTGGTTTTTCAGGGTGCTAGAATATTTTTTTCCCCACTTTCTGCTACAATATATCTTGGTTTATCCTGTAGATATACAGGGTACATTAGATGCCAGGGAATAATCAGCCTTTTTTGGCAGAAAGAACTGAACAGCTGAACAGGCCTAATACTTATAACATATACAAAATAAGTAAAGCAAAGTAAGACATATAGACATGCACCAAAGATATGGAAACTTTTATACTCACCAGTTATGTGCACTTGCTCACTGAGAACCAGCACAAATCTGGTTCACAACAGAGGTGAATGCCTTCAAACCAGTGTCTTAAGAGGTCAGGTCTGTACTTATTTAACTTATAAAAACTCAAGACAAATTAGACCAGGATTTGGGGTCTACACAGATTGTTCCACGCCCCAACCTCTGGAATGCTAAATTAAATAATTAGTCTATCTTGTCAGTATAACTAAATGCAAAATGTATTTTTACGTTTTGAATAGAATAGAGAGGACTTGGAAAAACTGCCAATTTTTATTGATGTTCTCTTCCCAGTTAGGGAGATTTACCCTCTCGATTTGTCCCATACCATCATCACCAAGAGTGAAAGTAAAAAACCATATCCCATATTTTTGGTTGGTAGTCACAAGAACAGGAATAGAAGAGATATCTTCCAATGTGGACATTAGTTTTGTTGACCCTGGCAAGAACTTGAGATTCCTTCTCTTTGAAGGGATTTTCTCTCACTTCCTGTTTTAGCTATGGGACAGTAAATGAAAGGAAATGTCCCTAAAGGGACGCAAATAGCAAAAAAAAAAAAAAAACTGACAGGTGTCATACCCTACCTTAATCTATTCAAAATTAAAAAACTTGTTTTGCCTTTAGTTCTACTTTAAATTAATATGTTAAGCCCTGTACACACAATCAGATTTCCTATGGATTCTAATCCGATGGATTTTTCCATCGGAAATCCGATGAAGCTGACTTCCATCAGTCTTGCCTACACACCATCAGTCAAAAATCTGACCGCCCAAAACGCTGTGCCGTAAAACACGCCGACAAGCCGAGAAAAATTAAGTTCAATGCTTCTGAGCATGCGTCGACTTGATTCTGAGCATGCGTGGGTTTTTTGTCTGATGGAGTTCCACACAGACGATCGGAATTTGCTATCGGTTTTTTGCCCATTGGATAAATTTAAAACATGTTCTATTTTTTCTCACCAATGGAAAAAAGACCGATGGGGCCCATACACGATCGGTTTGTCCGATGAAAAAAAGTCCATCGGACTGTTTTCATCTGTAAAACCGATCGTGTGTACACGGCTTTAGAGCTCGGATAATTATAATAATACTACTAATAATAGTATTAATAATAGTACAGTGCTAGAAGAAGAACATGCTTTATTTAACTACAAAGACAGGATAATAACTAACAAGTACTTAAAGAAATAAAAAAAAAAAAGGAATCTAACAGTACACAGAAAGTCTGTCCACATAAGCTCTGTATTCTGGTTGGGGCTCAGAGATTTGGCAGATTACACTTTTTATATTACACAAGTGTAGCGGGTCTTTAAATTTAGTTGGGGTACACCTGGGGGTAGTGTGACCCAGGTGTGTAATTGTGAAGGTTCTGGACCCCTTTTTGTAATTCGTGGAGGATTGGGTGGTGTATTATTCTCCTTGGCCTGTGGGTGGCGTGCTACCCTTTTTGTCCCTTTCCGGAGATGGTACGGCTGGGGCGTGGAACCCGCCGTGGTGTTGAAGGGAGGAGATAAAAGGGGGAGACGCCCTCGCCACGAGGTCTTCGAGGATTTTCTCTTCACGCACCCAGGCACCTTAGGCCTGGGTGCGGGCGGTTCAAGGTTCCGGCCCAGGCGCCCTAGGCCTGACCGGAATGAAGTTGGGGTCCATCCCAGGCACCTTCAGCCTGGGGTGAGGTACTGTATCGTAGGCCTGGGGCCCAGTAACTTCGACTGGATCCCGCGAGGGCGAAGTGATCCGAGGGTGCCGCCTTGCGAGGGGACCCGCATCTGAAGTGAGGAGGCCGGGGAGGTCACCCGTCCGGAGATTCCGGAGCAGCATCAACCCGGTGACGGATGGGCCTCTGGTAACTCCCTTAGAGGGACATCTTCCCCTGATAGGGGCCGCAACGCAGCGAAGGTACTCCCATCTGTGTTCTATGGAGTTGCTGGTAGAGTCTCACAAGTTCTATGTTCTGTGCTAAGCAAAGCTGCTATAACCCCTGGTGAAACCACAGCGGTTTAGATTGAAATCAGGATAGTGCCTCGGCCTGCTCATCCCACCGTTTGCATTATGTTATGGGTCGCAACTAATCGGCTGTGAAAGAACTGTTTGTTGTGGAAGTATAATAAACAAGTGTTGGACCCTGCATCGGTGTATGGACTCTGGTTAATGGGAGCAAGGGAGGTTTCAGCATAGCAGGACTGAGCTTCATAACTAACACACATTGGCCCGAGGAATGTACTGATACTGGCCTTCACCTCACCCACAGCTATGGGGAGGACATGGGCCGTAGCACATCTCACCCTGTCACGTGACATACCCCTAGAAAAAGAAGATGGGGTGAGGCCGCTACACGTGGGGGCTCGTGAGTCCGGGATAAAATGTGTGTTGACTTTGAAATTTGAAATGGCTGTGTCTGGACTTTGCTGCCCGGAGGAGGTCCGAGCAGGTCGGCCATGTGATTGGCCAAAGTGCGTCCCTGTGCTCGAAGTCGTGGAAATGACCCCAAGATGGGAAAGGCCCATGCAGAAAGAGCGGGAAGAGGAAAAAGCCCAGCCGTGTGACGTACTACACGTGGGGGTGTTTGCTGCACTGCGCCATGAGGCACCCCATGACTGCGCAATTCGTGGGCGGGGACTGTGGGAAGCCCGCAAAAACGTGCAAGTCGTGGGAGGAGTCTGGCCATATGTGGAGATACACGTGGAGAATCCGGCTCGTGGTCAGCGCGTGATGGAGCAGCAGGTGGTCGGGATGGCCTCAAGCTCCCCGTGGATGCCGGTATCATACCCCACGAAGATGACTGCTTTTGCTGCTCCCCTTACAGACACGGGGATAAGACTCAGGCCCCGAGGACAGTTGGCTTTGTACTCATGTAGAGACACGGAGGCCCTCGGTGTGATCTGTCCCGGATGCTCGGGACTGGTGGTCCAACTAAAGCCATTTGGGCGTTGTGAAGCGTGTAAAGAATTTCTGTTTGAGGTTGAATCATCCACAGTAAGGCCCCGGGCCCTTCGCCTCAATTGCATCACAGGTACCGCCACTCCGGAAGGGGAGATCCAGGCCTTTGCGGAGGTCCCCGTACGCGCTGACCAGGGCGACGGGACTGCCCAACCAGAGACTGAGAGAGAAAAATCCAAAGATGCTGCTTCGGTCACCACAAATTCCCTGCTGCCACCTCCGAAGAGGAAGATAGGCCTGGTGCAGGCCTCCTGTGGTCGTGGTCGAGCTTCACCCCACCGCTTGCCGGACCTGGATGGATCCGGTTGGAAGAGTCCTGGACATCCCAGTGCTGAAAAAGGTCCAGGTAAGCCAGGGGCTGGGACTGTGGTGGTGGTTGGAGGTGTCGGGGGTCCACTGGAGGTGGAGCCCGCAAGGGAGGGTAGTTCTCCGTCTACTAAAGACTACCTTCCCGCCGAGATGTATGACACCTCCGACCTGGAATCGCTGTCGGACTGTGGGGATGACGGGGAAATAGATGAACTGTTTCACCGGAAGGGCTGGGACAAACGCCCGCTACCTGTGCTATGCAAACCGCAGGATTCCTCTATGTCTATAGAAGACAGCACGCCCCGGGCGCAGGCCCCGGAGCTCAGGAGGAAGTCTAGTCCTCCGACTAACTTTCCACATTCCACAACATCACCTGCTTTGGTTGTGGGGATGCAGCGCGCGTCATTGCGTGCGCCAAAGGCAAAGCCACCCGAGGTAGCGAAGGTACCTCGGCACCCGGAGGCCATTGTGCAGCCAAGAGAAGGTGAGCGGGATGTCATGCTTCCTTTGGCCAGATTGCAACGACTTTTCTCCCAGAGATTCGCCCGTGAGTACGGATGGGAGTATCCCTATATGCCTCGGGACTTACTTTATGAAGTTGAGGTCCTGCGACAGAGATGGTACGACTAATTTGTCTGGGAGAAGCTCAAAGTGCCTCAGGCCCGGCGATACTTGTCCTGTTCGCCACCTGTGTCCAAGAAATTCAAGGACTGCAGAGCGGACTGGAGGTTGGGGCGCCATATTCATGCTGATAAAGTGCTTATCTGCAGAAAGGAGGGAGAGGATGTTGAATATTCAGTCGAAGTGTTTGATAAGCATCTGAAGCCGTTGTTCTTACCTGATCCGAGGTTTTACTTGTGAGGAGAGACTCATGAGTAGGGATGAGCTTCGAGTTCGAGTCGAACTCATGTTCGACTCGAACATTGCCTGTTCGCCCGTTCGCCGAACAGCGAACAAATTGGGGTGTTCGCGGCAAATTCGAAAAATCTATGGGAGAAATCTAAAGTGCTAATTATAAAGGCTAATATGCAAGTTATTGTCCTAAAAAGTGTTTGGGGACCGGGGTCCTGCCCCAGGGGACATGTATCAATACAAAAATAAGTTTTAAAAACGGCCGTTTTTTCGGGAGCAGTGATTTTAATAATGCTTAAAATGAAAAAATAAAAGTGAAATATTCCTTTAAATTTCGTACCTGGGGGGCGTGTATGATATGCATGTGAAGTGGCGCATGTTTCCCGTGCTTAGAACTGTCCCTGCACAAAGTGTCATTTTTGAAAGAAAAAAATGCATTTAAAACTGACTCGCGGCTATTAATGAATTGTCGGCTCCCGGCAATACATACAAAAGTCATTGATAAAAAAAAAAAAAAAGCGTGGGGGTTCCCCAGAATTCCATTACCAGGCCCTTCAGGTCTGGAATGGATATTAAGGGGAACCCCGCCGCAAATAAAAAAAAAATTGACGTGGGGTTCCCCCAAATATCCATTCCAGGCCCTTCAGATCTGGCATGGATTTTAAGGGGAACTCCACCCCAAATTAAAAAAAAAATGGCGTGGAGTCCCCCTAAAAATCCATACCAGACCCCTTATCTGAGCACGCAACCTGGCCGGCCGCAGGGGAAAAGGGGGGGATGAGAAAGCGGCCCCCCCTCCCTCCTGAACCGTACCAAGCCACATGCCCTCAACATGGGGAGGATGTCCCCATGTTGATGGGGACAAGGGCCTCATCCCCACAACCCTTGCCCGGTGGTTGTGGGGGTCTGCGGGCGGGGGGCTTATCGGAATCTGGAAGACCCCTTTAACAAAGAGGACCCCCAGATCCCGGCCCCCCCCCTATGTGAATTGGTAAGGGGTACATTGTACCCCTACCATTTCACGAAGAAAGCGTAAAAAAATGTTTAAAAAAACACACAAACACGTTGAAAAAGTCCTTTATTAAAAAAAAAAAAAAAAAAACCCATTCCAGCGGTGAAATCCAGTGTCCCGCGGCGATCCCGATGTCCAGCGCTGTCGTCATTGGTTGTGCCTGAGCGGACCTGATGGGGAACTCCCTCTCAGTATTTTAAATGTATAGACCCGCCCCTTCTAAAGTTCCCCATCAGGTCCGCTCAGCGGACCAGATGCGGAACATGAGAAGGGGCGGGTCTATACATGTATTACCAAAGTGAGAGCAGTTCCCCATCAGGTCCGCCTCCTCGGTATGTCGGACCCGCCTACGTCATTGGCTTGAGCGGGGAACTTCCTTCACTGTGTAATTTAAATTTACATAGTGAAGGAAGTTCCCCGCTCAAGCCAATGACGTAGGCGGGTCCGACATACCGAGGGGGCAGACCTGATGGGGAACTGCTCTCACTTTGGTAATACATGTATAGACCCGCCCCTTCTCATGTTCTGCATCTCGCCCGCTGAGCGGACCTGATGGGGAACATTAGAAGGGGCGGGTCTATACATTTAAAATACTGAGAGGGAGTTCCCCATCAGGTCCGCTCAGGCACAACCAATGAAGGACAGCGCTGGACATCGGGATCGCCGCGGGACACTGGATTTCACCGCTGGAATGTTTATTTATTTATTTTTTTAAATAAAGGACTTTTTCAAGGTGTTTGTGTGTTTTTTTAAACATTTTTTTACGCTTTCTTCGTGAAATGGTAGGGGTACAATGTACCCGTTACCAATTCACATAGGGGGGGGCGGGATCTGGGGGTCCCCTTTGTTAAAGGGGTCTTCCAGATTCCGATAAGCCCCCCGCCCGCAGACCCCCACAACCACCGGGCAAGGGTTGTGGGGATGAGGCCCTTGTCCCCATCAACATGGGGACATCCTCCCCATGTTGAGGGCATGTGGCTTGGTACGGTTCAGGAGGGAGGGGGGGCCGCTCTCTCGTCCCCCCCTTTTCCCCTGCGGCCGGCCAGGTTGCGTGCTCGGATAAGGGGTCTGGTATGGATTTTTAGGGGGACTCCACGCCATTTTTTTTTTAAACTTGGGGTGGAGTTCCCCTTAAAATCCATGCCAGATCTGAAGGGCCTGATAATTGAATTCTGGGGAACCCCCACGCTTTTTTTTTTTATCAATGACTTTTGAATGTATTGCCGGGAGCCGACAATTCATTAATAGCCGCGAGTCAGTTTTAAATGCATTTTCTTTCTTTCAAAAATGACATTTTTTGCAGGGACAGTTCTAAGCACGGGAAACATGCGCCACTTTACATGCATATCATGCACACCCCCCAGGTACGAAATTTAAAGGAATATTTCACTTTTATTTTTTCATTTTAAGCATTATTAAAATCACTGCTCCCGAAAAAACGGCCGTTTTTAAAACTTCTTTTCGCATTGATACATGTCCCCTGGGGCAGGACCCAGGTCCCCAAACACTTTTTAGGACAATAACTTGCATATTAGCCTTTATAATTAACACTTTAGATTTCGAACGTTCGAGTCCATTGTATTTAATAGGGTTCTAAAGTTTACACGAACATTTTGTCTGTTCGCAGGTTCTGGTGCGAACCGAACAGGGGGGTGTTCGGCTCATCCCTGCTCATGAGTATGTTTTCAGCTACAAATTTTCCTGGAAGAGCCTTTTGCTAGAACGTCTGAACAATACCCTGTTTTTTTATTTGTTTTTTTTTTCTTCCCACTCTCTTTTCCTATGAATCAAGGACAGACTTTGGGGTAGAATTAGGGTAGGGACGCATGAAGAATGAAGGAGCACCAAGTGTCATTACCGCAGCGCTGTCACCAGGTGGCAGTGTTGTGCAGCGTTTGTTTTTCTGCACACTTTTACACCACACTCGTTGGAGCAAATGGGTCCCTCGGCTGATGGGCCCATTCATTCCAAATTTTCACATGATGTTAGGATGTTGTCTGTTTTTTTTGTTTCCCTTCTGCAGGAGATTCGTCGGTCAAGACTACTGAGTATGGGGTGGTTCTTAGACAGTGATGGGAGGGATTGTATATGTGTACATGATAGATGTTTTATACAAAAGTTTTATTGTTTTATGGTTCCCTTTCCCCTTGAGCAGGTCTTGGCACTAGGGATGAGCTTCGTGTTCGAGTCGAACATACGTTCGACTCGAACATCGGCTGTTCGATCGTTCGACGAAGATCGAACGATTTGGGCCGTTCGCGCCAAATTCGAGTGACGCGAACGGCCCACAATGCACTACGCCATCGCAGTGTCATCCAGGCGCTGTGATTGGCCAAGCATGCACTGTGACCCCGCATGCTTGGCCAATCACAGCGCCGGCAGCGAGGAGAGCAATGATTGGCCACAGGCAGGATGCCTGTGGCCAATTATTGCTGAGGGGGTTTAGTACACGCCCCACACTATAAAAAGCCGCCAGCGCGGCGGCCTTGTGTAGTGTGTTCCGGAGTAGGGAAAGAGAAGCATAGGCAGGGACAGTGTCATTATTTTTCCTTTACATAATCCTGGATTCCTTGTGTTTAGGGACAGATAAGGATAGGTAGGGAGAGTGTCAGTGACAGTGTGCTATTCTGTGCTAATCCTTGTTTGTAGGGACAGAGAGGTACAGTGAGGGAAAGTGTCAGTGTGCTATTCTGTTCTAAACCAATCTTGCTGAACCATATTTTCAATCCTTGAGTTTAGGGACAGAGAGGTACAGTGAGGGAAAGTGTCAGTGTGCTATTTTGTGCTAAATCTTGTTTGTAGGGACAGAGAGGTACAGTGAGGGAAAGTGTCAGTGTGCTATTTTGTGCTAAATCTTGTTTGTAGGGACAGAGAGGTACAGTGAGGGAAAGTGTCAGTGTGCTATTCTGTTCTAAACCAATTTTGCTGTTCCATATTTTCAATCCTTGAGTTTAGGGACAGAGAAGGACACTCGTAGAAATTATCAGTGTGCTATTCTGTGCTAAATCTTGTTTGTAGGGAGGGACAGAGTAGGACAGTGAGGGAAAGTGTCAGTGTGCTATTCTGTTCTAAAACTATTTTGCTGAACCATATTTTCAATCCTTGAGTTGAGGGACAGAGAGGTACAGTGAGTGAAACTGACAGTGTGCTATTCTGTTCTAAACCAATTTTGCTGTTCCATATTTTCAATCCTTGAGTTGAGGGACAGAGAGGTACAGTGAGGGAAACTGACAGTGTGCTATTCTGTTCTAAACCAATTTTGCTGTTCCATATTTTCAATCCTTGAGTTGAGGGACAGAGAGGTACAGTGAGTGAAACTGACAGTGTGCTATTCTTTTCTAAACCAATTTTGCTGTTCCATATTTTCAATCCTTGAGTTGAGGGACAGAGAGGTACAGTGAGTGAAACTGACAGTGTGCTGTTCTGTTCTAAACCAAATTTGCTGTTCCATATTTTCAATCCTTGAGTTGAGGGACAGAGAGGTACAGTGAGGGAAAGTGTCAGTGTGCTATTCTGTTCTAAACCAAATTTGCTGTTCCATATTTTCAATCCTTGAGTTGAGGGACAGAGAGGTACAGTGAGTGAAACTGACAGTGTGCTGTTCTGTTCTAAACCAAATTTGCTGTTCCATATTTTCAATCCTTGAGTTGAGGGACAGAGAGGTACAGTGAGGGAAAGTGTCAGTGTGCTATTCTGTTCTAAAACTATTTTGCTGAACCATATTTTCAATCCTTGAGTTGAGGGACAGAGAGGTACAGTGAGTGAAACTGACAGTGTGCTATTATTTTCTAAACCAATTTTGCTGTTCCATATTTTCAATCCTTGAGTTGAGGGACAGAGAGGTACAGTGAGTGAAACTGACAGTGTGCTGTTCTGTTCTAAACCAAATTTGCTGTTCCATATTTTCAATCCTTGAGTTGAGGGACAGAGAGGTACAGTGAGGGAAAGTGTCAGTGTGCTATTCTGTTCTAAAACTATTTTGCTGAACCATATTTTCAATCCTTGAGTTGAGGGACAGAGAGGTACAGTGAGTGAAACTGACAGTGTGCTATTCTGTTCTAAACCAATTTTGCTGTTCCATAGTTTCAATCCTTGAGTTGAGGGACAGAGAGGTACAGTGAGGGAAACTGACAGTGTGCTATTCTGTTCTAAACCAATTTTGCTGTTCCATATTTTCAATCCTTGAGTTGAGGGACAGAGAGGTACAGTGAGTGAAACTGACAGTGTGCTATTCTTTTCTAAACCAATTTTGCTGTTCCATATTTTCAATCCTTGAGTTGAGGGACAGAGAGGTACAGTGAGTGAAACTGACAGTGTGCTGTTCTGTTCTAAACCAAATTTGCTGTTCCATATTTTCAATCCTTGAGTTGAGGGACAGAGAGGTACAGTGAGGGAAAGTGTCAGTGTGCTATTCTGTTCTAAAACTATTTTGCTGAACCATATTTTCAATCCTTGAGTTGAGGGACAGAGAGGTACAGTGAGTGAAACTGACAGTGTGCTATTCTGTTCTAAACCAATTTTGCTGTTCCATATTTTCAATCCTTGAGTTGAGGGACAGAGAGGTACAGTGAGTGAAACTGACAGTGTGCTATTCTGTTCTAAACCAAATTTGCTGTTCCATATTTTCAATCCTTGAGTTGAGGGACAGAGAGGTACAGTGAGGGAAAGTGTCAGTGTGCTATTCTGTTCTAAAACTATTTTGCTGAACCATATTTTCAATCCTTGAGTTGAGCGACAGAGAGGTACAGTGAGTGAAACTGACAGTGTGCTATTATTTTCTAAACCAAATTTGCTGTTCCATATTTTCAATCCTTGAGTTGAGGGACAGAGAGGTACAGTGAGGGAAAGTGTCAGTGTGCTATTCTGTTCTAAAACTATTTTGCTGAACCATATTTTCAATCCTTGAGTTGAGGGACAGAGAGGTACAGTGAGTGAAACTGACAGTGTGCTATTCTGTTCTAAACCAATTTTGCTGTTCCATATTTTCAATCCTTGAGTTGAGGGACAGAGAGGTACAGTGAGTGAAACTGACAGTGTGCTATTCTGTTCTAAACCAAATTTGCTGTTCCATATTTTCAATCCTTGAGTTGAGGGACAGAGAGGTACAGTGAGGGAAAGTGTCAGTGTGCTATTCTGTTCTAAAACTATTTTGCTGAACCATATTTTCAATCCTTGAGTTGAGGGACAGAGAGGTACAGTGAGGGAAAGTGTCAGTGTGCTATTCTGTTCTAAAACTATTTTGCTGAACCATATTTTCAATCCTTGAGTTGAGGGACAGAGAGGTACAGTGAGTGAAACTGACAGTGTGCTATTCTGTTCTAAACCAATTTTGCTGTTCCATATTTTCAATCCTTGAGTTGAGGGACAGAGAGGTACAGTGAGTGAAACTGACAGTGTGCTATTCTGTTCTAAACCAATTTTGCTGTTCCATATTTTCAATCCTTGAGTTGAGGGACAGAGAGGTACAGTGAGTGAAACTGACAGTGTGCTATTCTGTTCTAAACCAATTTTGCTGTTCCATATTTTCAATCCTTGAGTTTAGGGACAGAGAAGGACACTCGTAGAAATTATCAGTGTGCTATTCTGTGCTAAATCTTGTTTGTAGGGAGGGACAGAGTAGGACAGTGAGGGAAAGTGTCAGTGTGCTATTCTGTTCTAAAACTATTTTGCTGAACCATATTTTCAATCCTTGAGTTGAGGGACAGAGAGGTACAGTGAGTGAAACTGACAGTGTGCTATTCTTTTCTAAACCAATTTTGCTGTTCCATATTTTCAATCCTTGAGTTGAGGGACAGAGAGGTACAGTGAGTGAAACTGACAGTGTGCTGTTCTGTTCTAAACCAAATTTGCTGTTCCATATTTTCAATCCTTGAGTTGAGGGACAGAGAGGTACAGTGAGGGAAAGTGTCAGTGTGCTATTCTGTTCTAAAACTATTTTGCTGAACCATATTTTCAATCCTTGAGTTGAGGGACAGAGAGGTACAGTGAGTGAAACTGACAGTGTGCTATTCTGTTCTAAACCAATTTTGCTGTTCCATATTTTCAATCCTTGAGTTGAGGGACAGAGAGGTACAATGAGTGAAACTGACAGTGTGCTATTCTGTTCTAAACCAATTTTGCTGTTCCATATTTTCAATCCTTGAGTTTAGGGACAGAGAAGGACACTCGTAGAAATTATCAGTGTGCTATTCTGTGCTAAGTCTTGTTTGTAGGGAGGGACAGAGTAGGACAGTGAGGGAAAGTGTCAGTGTGCTATTCTGTTCTAAAACTATTTTGCTGAACCATATTTTCAATCCTTGTGTTTAGGGACAGAGAAGGATAGGCAGGGGACAGTGTCAGTGTCATTGTTGCTAAGCCTCCTGCACAGTATACACCTGAAGGTAGCCCTTATTGCTGTTTTTCCCATCTCCCTGCAGGCCATCCATTAAAATGTCTGGAAGGCAACCAAGGAGAGGCAGACAGTCAGGAGGCAAAAAAAGAGGGCAAGCAGGCTCTGTGTCTGGGGGCAACAGTGCTGGTCGTGTACGCGGTGCATTGTCATCAGCACATGGCCATGGGACACGCTTGTCCTTGTTTTCGGCAGCTGGACATGTTGAGCCACATCATGCCGAAGACTTGGTAGAGTGGATGACCAAGCCCACCTCATCCTCCTCATCCTCTCTCACCCAGGCTCAGGGTACTGGCAAAGCAGCTGCCAAAGCGTCCTCTTCTCTGGTATCATTATCTTCATTAGTCAATCCTTCCCTAGACCCACCATGCCCGCCTCCTGAGGAGTCCCCCGAACTGTTTGAGCACAGTGTTGGGTACATGCTCCAGGAGGATGCCCAGCGTTTGGAAGGATCTGATGATGATACCCAGCTAGAGGAAGGCAGCAGCGTGAGAGCAGAGAGAGGGGATGCTCAAGAAGGACACCAATCTGGCAGTCATGCTCCAGCAGCTGCAGCATATTGCCAGATTGGCTCCAGTGATGAGGAGGGAGGGGATGATGAGGTCACTGACTCCACGTGGGTGCCTAATAGGAGAGAGGAGGAGGAGGAGGATGAGGAGGAGGCACATCTCCAACGAGGCAGGATGCCCTTGAGTGGCCAGCGTATGGGCAGCACACCGACGGAATCACACCGCAGAGCTCCGCCTGTGCAGGGCGCTGCCTCTGCCCGTCATGCAAAAAGTTCTTTGGTGTGGGCCTTTTTTGAGGCGAGTGCATCAGATCGCACAGCTGCTGTTTGCAACATATGTCTCAAGCGTATATCGCGTGGCCAAAACATCAGCCGCTTGGGCACCACATGCTTGATCAGACATATGTTGACCTGCCATGCAGCTCGTTGGCAAGCCTACCTTAAAGACCCACACCAAAGAACAAAGCTGACCTCTTCTTGCACCGCATCAGCTGGGATCTCCAACCCCACTATACCTTCACTCCTCTCTGAAACCTGCTCTGAGAGGAATGAAGGTGTAGAATTAGGTGTGTCACAGGCAAGTACTTGCGGGCACTCTGCTAGCAGTACACCAACGTCCGATTCTAGCAGGCAAATTTCCCTGCCCCAGCTGCTGGACCGTCGAAAGAAGTTCACTCCCAGCCATCCACATGCCCAGCGGTTGAATGCTAGCTTGGCTAAATTGCTAGCGTTTCAACTGCTGCCTTTTCAGTTGGTAGACTCGGCCCCCTTCCGTGAGTTTGTGCAATGTGCGGTTCCTCAGTGGCAGGTTCCCAAACGACACTTTTTCGCACGGAAGGCTATTCCGGCTCTCTACAGGCATGTGGAAGGCAATGTCTTGGCCTCGCTGGACAGGGCGGTCAGCGGTAAGGTGCATATTACCGCTGACTCATGGTCCAGCAGGCATGGACAGGGACGTTACCTTTCTTTCACGGCCCATTGGGTCACTCATTTGGCAGCTGGGAAGGATGCAGGACAAGGTGCAGTAGTGTTGGAGGTTGTTCCACCGCCACGCCTCCAAAATGCTACTACTGGTTGTGACACACCTCTCTCCTCCACCCCCTCCTCTTCTTCTTCCTCCATGGCCTCTTCCTGTGGTTTGTCCTCGGAACCAGTGGTGCTCCGTAGGCGTTCAAGGGGCTACGCAAGTACGCAGGCAAAAAGATGCCATGCCGTGCTTGCGCTGGTGTGTTTGGGGGACAGGAGCCACACTGGGGCAGAGGTCCTGTCTGCTCTGCAGGGGCAGGCCGAGAGGTGGTTGACGCCACGCCAGCTTAAGCCAAGAATGGTGGTTTGCGACAATGGCACCAACCTCCTCTCCGCCCTCCGACAGGGACAACTGACCCATGTGCCCTGTATGGCTCACGTCCTTAACCTGGTGGTGCAGCGGTTCTTGGGCAGGTACCCGGGCTTACAGGATGTCCTGAGGCAGGCCAGGAAAGTCTGTGTGCATTTCCACAGATCTTATAATGCCAGTGCTCGCCTGGCTGAGCTTCAAAAGGAGTTGAACCTGCCCAAGAACCGCCTTATATGTGACATGCCCACCAGGTGGAACTCAACGTTGGCCATGCTGCAGCGGCTGCACACGCAGCAGAGGGCCATCAATGAGTACCTGTGCGACTACGGCACCAGGACAGGGTCAGGGGAGCTCGGGTTTTTTTCACCACGCCAGTGGGGCATGATCAGGGATGCATGCACTGTCCTGGCACCATTTGAGGAGGCCAAGAGGATGGTGAGCAGTGACAGTGCATGCATCAGTGACACTGTACCTCTTGTCCACCTGTTGGAGCACACGCTGCGTGGAATAATGGACAGGGCACTTGAGGCAGAACAGAGGCAGGAAGAGGAGGACTTCCTTGCCTCTCAAGGCCCCCTTTACCCAGACAGTGTTCCTTCTGTCCCACCCATTGCACAGGAAGAGGAGGAGGAGGAGGAGGATTGTGTCAGCATGGAGGTGGAGGCTGGCACTCAGCATTATCAGCAGCAGTCTTTTAGGGATGATTTACAGTCCCAAGAAACCAGTGGACTTGTACGTGGCTGGGAGGAGGTGGCTGCGGATCATGTCGTCCTTAGTGACCCAGAGGACTCCGGACTGAATGCCTCAGCTAACCTACGCTGCATGGCCTCCCTGATCCTGCAAAGTCTGCGGAAGGATCCTCGTATTCTTCGGATCAAGGAGAGGGACCATTACTGGCTGGCCACTCTCCTTGATCCACGGTACAAGGGTAAGGTTGCGGACCTTATGTTACCGTCGCAGAGGGAGCAGAGGATGAGACAACTCCGGGAGGCCTTGCAGAAAGGTCTGTGCAACGCGTTCCCAGAGACTGGGAGGTTACAAACTCCTGGTCCTGGACAACGAGTTGCTGAGGCTTCGGGCAGTCAAAGAAGGAGCGGTGGGGAAGGTGGCCGTCTGACCGATGCGTTCAGACAATTCTTTAGTCCGCAGCCCCAAAGTATGATCGGTTCCAGCAACCATCGCCAGCGTCTGATATACATGGTGCAGGAATACCTAGGGGCAAGGTCAGACTTGGACACCTTCCCCACCGAAAATCCTCTGGCTTACTGGGTCTTGAGGATGGATCACTGGCCAGAGCTTGCACAGTATGCAATTGAGCTACTGGCCTGTCCTGCATCCAGCGTTCTTTCAGAACGCACATTCAGTGCTGCTGGAGGATTTGTCACGGATCACAGGGTGCGCCTGTCCACCGACTCGGTTGATCGACTGACTTTCATCAAGATGAACCAGTCTTGGATCACCACCAGCTACCACACACCTGATGCTGATATAACAGACTAATTGATTTTAAAATGTCACATCCCTTCAAGACTGATGCTGATGCTGAGTGCCTGTGCTGTTATGTTGACTGGCTATCCTCCTCCTCCTCCTCAATGATCCGATTAATGATGATAGCTTGGAAGATCATTTTGGTTTATGGGTGCCGCCACCAGTGGCTAAGGCCCAATTTTTCAGCCCCTGTTTAACAGGGGCGTGTAATTACAATTTTTGATGCAATACTTTGCAACAGGGCTCATTGCTGTGCTCCAAGTACAGTATCTGTGAGGGGTTGCAGTGTTGTGCCACCAGTGCCTAAGGCCCAATTTTTCAGCCCCTGTTCAACAGGGGCATGCAATTATAATTATTGATCTAATAATTCACAGCAGGGCCCATTGCTGCGCCCACCAAGAGTAACTGTCAGGCCTTACAGTGTTGTGTCAACACCACCACCACCACCACCACCACCAAAGGCCCAATTTTTCAGCCCCTGTTCAACAGGGGCATGCAATTATAATTATTGATCTAATAATTCACAGCAGGGCCCATTGCTGCGCCCACCAAGAGTAACTGTCAGGCCTTACAGTGTTGTGGCACCAGCACCACCATCAAAGGCCCAATTTTTACTACCACTGTTCAACAATTATATGTTATTACAATTCCTGATATAATAGTTGACAGCAGGGCGTTCCAGCACCCACCAAGAGTAACTGTGAGTGCTTACAGTGTTGTGCCAACACCAACACCTAAGGGGCCAATTTCTGCAGAGTATATACGGCAGGTCCCTACTTTCAAACATCCAACTTACAAACGACTACTACTTGCAAACGGAAGAAGACAACAGGAAGTGAGAGGAAATCTACCCCTTGGAAGGAAAATTCTCTCCTGTAAGAATTAATATGGGAGAAAGGTGTCTCCTCTCTACTGATGCTTTATCACCAATCCTTGTTTCAATAAAAACACCACATTTCAAAAACAGTTGTCATTGGGACGCAAAGTGAGGTGAAATGTTCTGAACAGGGGCACAGACAGCAAAAAAAATGTGACAGGGGTGATAACCGTTCCCTATGTTTTACAAAAAACTAAAAAAAAGGAATTTGCCATGGAGCTCCACTTAAACAATGCAGCTGTTCAAAATTATAAACAGATTCTACATAAGAACAAACCTACAGTCCCTGTCTTGTATGCACCGCCTGTATACGGCTGTTCAGAGTATATAGGTCCTTTTTTATTTTGTGTGCGGGGTTCCCCTAAATATCCATACAAGACCCAAAGGGGCTGGTAATGGGCTGGGGTAGGGGGGGGGGGGTTGATGGGGTATCTATGCCATTTTTCCTAAAGATTTTCATCCATATTACCGGGACCACACATTGCATTAAAGCCGCAAGCAGTTTTAAATGGCTTTTTTTCCTTTAGAAATGTTATTTTGTGCAGGGACAGTTCTAAACACGGGAAACACGTGGCACTTCACAGGCATACTTTAGACACCCCCCAGGTACGATATTTAAAGGAATATTTGACTTTTTTTTTTTCACTTTATGCATCATTAAAATGACTGCTCCCGGAAAACGTCCGTTTTTAAAACTTCTTTTTGCATTGATACATGTCCCCTGGTGCAGAAGCCGGGTTCCCAAACTCTGTTTCGGACAATAACATGGATAATAGTCGTTATAATTAGCACTTTAGAATCCGAACGTTCGCATCCATTGTATTTAATAGGGTTCTAATGTTCGTGCGAACTTTCGGTCCGTTCGCGGGTTCTGGTGCGAACCGAACCCGGGGGTGTTCGGCTCATCACTACTTGGCACACACGGATTCAAAATTTTTAGGGATAGCCTCTGAGGCTCGCTCCATGTCATCACTCCTTGGGAGACATGGGGTTGCACCAGACGCTGGGGACCAGCGTCAAATCACAGGGGGGAGTATGTAGCGGGGTCTTTAAATTTAGTTGGGGTACACCTGGGGGTAGTGTGACCCAGGTGTGTAATTGTGAAGGTTCTGGACCCCTTTTTGTAATTCGTGGAGGATTGGGTGGTGTATTATTCTCCTTGGCCTGTGGGTGGTAGGGTACCTACAGGCTCAAGGTAGAATCACTGCCGCAGTGCTACCCTTTTTGTCCCTTTCCGGAGATGGTACGGCTGGGGCGGGGAACCCGCCGTGGTGTTGAAGGGAGGAGATAAAAGGGGGAGACGCCCTCGCCACGAGGTCTTCGAGGATTTTCTCTTCACGCACCCAGGCACCTTAGGCCTGGGTGCGGGCGGTTCAAGGTTCCGGCCCAGGCGCCCTAGGCCTGACCGGAATGAAGTTGGGGTCCATCCCAGGCACCTTCAGCCTGGGGTGAGGTACTGTATCGTAGGCCTGGAGCCCAGTAACTTCGACTGGGTCCCGCGAGGGCGAAGTGATCCGAGGGTGCCGCCTTGCGAGGGGACCCGCATCTGAGGTGAGGAGGCCAGGGAGGTCACCCGTCCGGAGATTCCGGAGCAGCATCAACCCGGTGACGGATGGGCCTCTGGTAACTCCCTTAGAGGGACATCTTCCCCTGATAGGGGCCGCAACGCAGCAAAGGTACTCCCATCTGTGTTCTATGGAGTTGCTGGTAGAGACTCACAAGTTCTATGTTCTGTGCTAAGTAAAGCTGCTATAACCCCTGGTGAAACCACAGGGGTTTAGATTGAAATCAGGATAGTGCCTCGGCCTGCTCATCCCACCGTTTGCATTATGTTATGGGTCGCAACTAATCGGCTGTGAAAGAACTGTTTGTTGTGGAAGTATAATAAACAAGTGTTGGACCCTGCATCGGTGTATGGACTCTGGTTAATGGGAGCAAGGGAGGTTTCAGCATAGCAGGACTGAGCTTCATAACTAACACACATTGGCCCGAGGAATGTACTGATACTGGCCTTCACCTCACCCACAGCTATGGGGAGGACATGGGCCGTAGCGCATCTCACCCTGTCACGTGACATACCCCTAGAAAAAGGAGATGGGGTGAGGCCGCTACACAAGCATACTAAAGCAACACCTCTCACTTCCCTGGAGAGTCCTCTGTCCAATCCGCATTCTTAAGATTATTCTGCCATGATCATTAACGTCCTCTAGTCTAGTGCATGAATCGCTAAGCAGATGTTATCCTCCTGAAGATGTTTTAATGCAGATACACCTCCCCATAAACCACTGCAGGTTGCTATGCATGGAACCTTCTTCTCAAGAGACAGGATCTTCATTTATGACCCCTTCCCCTCTGCCATACCTTCTGTGGAGTGATCCTGTTGTACTGTTTTTTAAGATGGTATTCAACAGTGACATGAGATGGTTTCTTGATAACCAAACAGAGTAATCATGAAATTATATACATACAATACCTCACAAAAGTGAGTACACCCCTACATTTTTGTAAATATTTTAATATATCTTTGCATGTGACAACACTGAAGAAATGACACATTGTTACAATGTAAAGTAGTGAGTGTACAGCTTGTATAACAGTGTAAACACACAGCCATTAATGTCTAAACCACCGGCAACAAAAGTGAGTACACCCCTAAGTGAAAATGTCCAAATTGGGCCCAAAGTGTCAATATTTTGTGTGGCCACCATTATTTTTCAGCACTGCCTTAACCCTCTTGGGCATGGAGTTCACCAGAGCTTCACAGGTTGCTACTGGAGTCCTCTTCCACTCCTCCATGACGACATCACGGAGCTGGTGGATGTTAGAGACCTTGCGCTCCTCCACCTTCGGTTTGAGGATGCCCCACAGATTCTCAATTGCGTTTAGGTCTGGAGACATGCTTGGCCAGTCCATCACCTTTACCCTCAGCTTCTTTAGCAAGGCAGTGGTCCTCTTGGAGGTGTGTTTGGGGTCGTTATCATGTTGGAATACTGCCCTGCGGCCCAGTCTCCGAAGGGAGGGGATCATGCTCTGCTTCAGTATGTCACAGTACACGTTGGCATTCATGGTTCCCTCAATGAACTGTAGCTCCCCAGTGCCGGCAGCACTCATGCAGCCCCAGACCATGACACTCCCACCACCATGCTTGACTGTAGGCAAGACACACTTGTCTTTGTACTCCTCACCAGGTTGCTGCCACACACGCTTGACACCATCTTAACCAAACAAGTTTATCTTGGTCTCATGAGACCACATTGTTCCAGTAATCCATGTCCTTATTCTGCTTGTCTTCAGCAAACTGTTTGCAGGCTTTCTTGTGAATCATCTTTAGAAGAGGCTTCCTTCTGGGACCAAACCCATGCAGACCAATTTGATGCAGTGTGCGGCATATGGTCTGAGCACTGACAGGCTGAACCCCCACCCCCCCCACCCCTTCAACCTCTGCAGCAATGCTGGCAGCACTTATATGTCTATTTCACAAAGACAACCTCTGAATATGACGCTGAGCATATGCACCCAACTTCTTATACTGACCATGGCAAGGCTTTTTCTGAGTGGAACCTGTCCTGTTAAACCATTGTATGGTCTTGGCCACCGTGCTTCAGCTCAGTTTCAGGCTCTTGACAATCTTCTTATAGCCTAGGCCATCTTTATGTAGAGCAACAATTCTTTTTTTCAGATCCTCAGAGAGTTCTTTGCCATGAGGTGCCATGTTGAACTTCCAGTGACCAGTATGAGAGAGTGAGAGTGATAACACCAAATTTAACACACCTGCTCCCCATTCACCCCATTCCAAATGCTCCCCATTCACACCTGGGACCTTGTAACACTAACGAGTCACATGACACTGGGGAGGGAAAACGACTAATTGGGCCCAATTTGGACATTTTCACTTAGGGGTGTACTCACTTCTGTTGCCAGCGGTTTAGAGATTAATGGCTGTTTGTTGAGTTATTTTGAGGGGACAGCAAATTTACACTGTTATACAAGCTGTACACTCACTACTTTACATTGTAGCAAAGTGTTATTTCTTCAGTGTTGTCACATGAAAAGATATAATAAAATATTCACAAAAATGTGAGGGGTGTACTCACGTTTGTGAGATACTGTATATATGTATGAATATATATATATGTATATGTAGTGCTGCCCTATTCCACAGTGCCTTTTGTACAATCGTCCTTTACAATTGTCCCTAATTAAATAAATTAAATGCTGTTTCTGGACAAATACTTATGCTGCCTACACACGGTCGGAATTTCCGACAACAAATGTTTGATGTGAGCTTGTTGTCGGAAAATCTGACCGTGTGTAGGCTCCATCGGACGTTTGCTGTCAGAATTTCCGACAACAAATGTTTGAGAGCTGGTTCTCAATTTTTCCGACAACAAAAGTTCTTCTCGGAAATTCCAATCGTCTGTAGCCAATTCCGACGCACAAAAGTTCTACGCATGCTCGGAATCAATTCGACACGTTCTCAGAATCGTTGAACTTAATTTTTCTCGGCTCGTTGTAGTGTTGTACATGACCGTGTTATTGGTGTTCAGAATTTCCGACAACATTTGTGTGACCGTGTATATGCAAGACAAGTTTGAGCCAACATCCGTCGGAAACAAAATCCACAGTTTTGTTGTCTGAATGTCCACTCGTGTGTACGCGGCATTACCTTTTCCCTTGATCCAAAGATATCCCTGTACAGCCCCGGCCATCATTGTACAGTTTGTCAATGAAAAGCATCCCTGCCGAGTCCTCTTGCTGCCCATGGGTGCCAACTCCCCATGCAATCCTATGGGTAAGCCGTACTCATGGCAGCCTTCATTAGTACAGTAAAGAAGAGCTTATCCATAGGAATAAAAAAAAAAACTGATGCGCACTAAGAAGAGGACATTTTTGCGGCAAAGGCTGTGGGAGGTTCCTAGATTGAGGAGGAGGGTAGGGGGTAGGAGGTTCCTAAATTGAGGAGGAGCGTAAGTATTTTTCCAGGTGGGCAGGACTCAAGGTGTAAGGGGAACTGAATGAAGGATATTTGTACCAAAGATACAGTGTTTTCTTTATTCTTTTGTCCTATCCTTATTGTTCTCATCACTTTTTCTTCTGATAGTACCATTCAGTCTTTTTTACTGCAAGCTCTAAGTAATTTAGATGAGAACTTGTTCAATTTCTACCTTACCATAAAACTCTTCTCTGTGATGTATCTCTTAAAGCAGCATTAAACCCAAAAGCAAACATTTATTATATTGCATTATACCATTTCTTACATGTGATGGCTGCATTATTTTTAAGCTTTCTTTCTTCTATTTTCATCTGGTGATCTGGCCAGTAAGTCTGTTGTTTTTCAAATGTATTGGTTTACAGGGATAGGACAAGCCATTTAACATTGACAGGGGTGCTTATAATGATCAACTTTTATTTATTCATGTAAAACCTTCATCCCAAAAGGAAAAAATAAAAACTGATTGCTGTAACTGATTCCAACATTTTAGTTACTGTATCTAAATCTGCTAGTACATCTAACACTCCCTCGTCCCAGAGTGACAATGCTGCTGTCCAAAGATGCTCCCTGTGCTCCTTCATCCAGAGTGGGAACACTCTAATACAGAAGGTGTGTTACTGGCCAGATCGTCAGATGAAAACAGAGGGAAAAAAGCCTCCACATCTAATGATTGGCAAGCTGTAATATATTACATTTTTGGTTTTATGTTTAATACCACTTTAACCAGTATTTATAGATACACTATATTACCAAAAGTATTGGGACGCCTGCCTTTACACACACACAATCTTTAATGGCATCCCAGTCTTAGTCCGTAGGGTTTAATATTGAGTTGGCCCACCCTTTGCAGCTATAACAGCTTCAACTCTTCCCGGAAGACTGTCCACAAGGTTTAGGAGTGTGTCTATAGGAATATTTGACCATTCTTCCAGATGCGCATTTGTGAGGTTAGACACTGATGTGGACGAGAAGGCCTGGCTCGTGGTATTCACTCTAATTCATCCCAAAGGTGTTCTGTTAGGTTGAGGTAAGGACTCTGTGCAGGCCAGTCAAGTTCCTCCACCCCAAACTCACTCATCCATGTCTTTATGGACCTTACTTTGTACACTGGTCCAAATCATTTGGTGGAGGGGGGGATTATGGTGTGGGGTTGTTTTTTCAGGGGTTGGGCTTAGCCCCTTAGTTCTAATGAAGGGAACTCTTAAGGCCTCAGCATACCATAACATTTTGGACAATTTCATGCTCCCAACTTTGTGGGAACAGTTTGGGGATGGCCTCTTCCTATTCCAACATGACTGCGCACCAGTGCACAAACAAGGTCCATAAAGACAGTAGGTGATCGAGTTTGGGGTGGAGGAACTTGACTGGCCTGCACAGAGTTCTTACCTCAACCCAACAGAACACCTTTGGGATGAATTAGAGTGAAGACCACGAGCGAGGCCTTTTCGTCCACATCAGTGTCTAACCTCGCAAATGAGCTTCTGGAAGAATGGTCAATTATTCCCATAGACCAGGGGTGCCCAACCAGTAGCCCGGGGGCCACATGTGGCCCGCGGAGCCGTCTGATGTGGCCCGTGACCTCCTGCTCTGGGATGAAATAGAATAGAATATCTGTTCTGCAGTAGTTACTGGGCTGCTTTCAAACTAACCCACAGATGCAGAGCAGCGCACCTGTGGGTTACCTGCACTGAGCCATAGACTTCTGTTATTACCTGTGAGTATGGTGAGCTTTCTGAAAGTGCACCAAACCTGCAGAATATAATAGAAGTCTATTGCAAAGTGCAGAAAAGCCAAAGGTAGAATTCGTTGCACCCGCGGTGCGGGTAAAACGTAGCGCATCAGTGCCCCTTTCGCACGGTCAGTCTGACCCAATTGGACCCTCCATTCACCTCTTAAGGAGTGGCATATGTAAACCGACTTGTGTCCTACCTCAAATCTGATCAGGCTGTGCCCATGTCCGCTCTGCATATGCAGAGCGGACACGGACCTGCCATCCACCCGCTCCACTGATTGCGGCCAGCGACCAGTTACCAAGTCACTTAAGTGGCCCTCGCGCTTCAGGTTTGGCACCCCTGCCATAGACACACTCCTAAACCTTGTGGACAGCCTTCCCAGAAGAGTTGAAGCTGTTATAGCTGCAAAGGGTGGGCCAACTCAATATTGAACTCTACGGACTAAGACTGGGATGCCAATAAAGTTCATGTGCATGTAAAGGCAGTCCCAATTTTATTGGTAATATAGTGTGTATATATATATCTATATATATCTATATATAGATATATATAGATATATATACAGATAGCAAAACTTTTTTTTAAGTAAGAAAGGATTAGATCATCTGTTACATTTTTATTGCTGTCTGTGCCCCTGCTATGTGGATTCAGACTCTCTTTTTGTCCTTGTGACCATTGTCACCCAGTCATTTTCCAATGAGTACATCTGTTTCGGTGACAGTTATTTAACAGAGAGGAATTTGTCTCACTTTTACTTTTCTTTTACTTCATGTTGCATCTCTGGGATAGGAATTAAAGGAAAATCTCCCTACAAGGATACATACAGCAAAAAAATAATTTACAGTGGTTTAATCCTTTATTAAGCTAACCAAAAAAAGTTTGGGGTATTCATACACTTTACATTCTCATCTTATCAAGGTATGTTCTATAGTTAATCTGTTTAATCAGCACAGTACCCTAAATTGTACAATGTCTCTTCTAGATATTGTCAGGGTTATTGTATCTTATTTTTATTGTATTTTATTGATAATACTGTACTTTAACCACTTAAGCCCCGGACCATTTGGTAGCTAGAGGACCAGAGGTGAATTCAGAATTTTGCACTGCGCTACTTTAACTGTAAATTGTGCGGACATGCAATGTTGTACCCAAACGAAATTTGCGTCCTTTTCTTCCCACAAATAGAGCTTTCTTTTAATGGTATTTGATTGCCTCTGCGATTTTTTATTTTTTGCGATATAAACGGAAAAAGACCAAAAATTTTGAAAAAAAATGATATTTTCTACTTTTTGTTATAAGAAAAATCGAATAAACTCAATTGTAGTCATACATTTAGGCCAAAATGTATTCAGCCACATGTCTTTAGTAAAAAAAATGACAATAAGCGTATATTTATTGGTTTGCGCAAAAGTTATAGCGTCTACAAACTAGGGTACATTTTCTGGAATTTACACAGCTTTTAATTTATGACTGCCTATCTCATTTCTTGAGGTGCTAAAATGGCAGGGCAGTACAAAACCCCCCAAAATGACCCCATTTTGGAAAGTAGACACCCCAAGGAAATTGCTGAGAGGCATGTTGAGCCCATTGAATATTTTTATTTACCCAAGTGATTGAATAATGACAAAAAAAAAAAAAAAAATTACAAAAAGTTGTCACTAAATGATATATTGCTCACACATGCCATGGTTATATGTGGAATTGCACCCCAAAATACATTCTGCTGCTTCTCCTGAGTACGGGGATACCACATGTGTGGGACTTTTTAGGAGCCTAGCCACGCACGGGACCCCGGAAACCAAGCACCGCCTTCAGGATTTCTAAGGGCGCAAATTTTTGATTTCACTCCTCACTACCTATCACAGTTTCGAAGGCCATAAAATGCCAAAATAGCACAAAACCCCCCCCCAAATGACCCCATTTTGGAAAGTAGACACCCCAAGCTATTTACTGAGAGGCATTATTAGTCCATGGAATATTTTATATTTTGCCACAAGTTGCGGGAATATGACAAACTTTGTTTTTTTTGCACAAAGTTGGCACTAAATGATATATTGCTCACACATGCCATGAGCATATGTGAAATTACACCCCAAAATACATTCTGCTGCTTCTCCTGAGTACGGGGATACCACATGTGTGGGACTTTTTGGGAGCCTAGTCGCATACAGGACCCCAAAAACCAAGCACCGCCTTCAGGATTTCTAAGGGCATAAATTTTTGATTTCACTCCTCACTACCTATCACAGTTTTCAAGGCCATAAAATGCCAAGATGGCACAAACCCCCCCAAATGACCCCATTTTGGAAAGTAGACACCCGTACGCGGCTAGGCTCTCAAAAAGTCCCACACATGTGGTATCCCCGTACTCAGGAGAAGCAGCCAAATGTATTTTGGGGTGCAACTCCGCATATAACCATGGCATGTTTGAGCAGTATATCATTTAGTGACAACTTTTTGTACATTTTGTGGGGGGGTTTTGTGCCATCTGGGCATTCCATGGCCTCCGAAACTGTGATAGGCAGTGAGGAGTGAAATCAAAAATTTACACCCATAGAGATCCTGAAGGCGGTGCTTGGTTTTCGGGGTCCTGTACGCGGCTAGGCTCCCAAAATGTCTCACACATGTGGTATCCCCGTACTCAGGAGAAGCAACAGAATGTATTTTGGGGTGCAATTCCACATATAACCATGGCATGTTTGAGCAATATATAATTTAGTGACAACTTTTTGTACATTTTTTTTTTTCTTTTTGTCATTATTCAATCACTTGGGACAAAAAAAAAAAATATTCAATGGGCTCAACATGCCTCTCAGCAAATAGCTTGAGGTGTCTACTTTCCAAAATGGGGTCATTTGGGGGGGTTTTGAACTGTCCTGGCATTTTATGCACAACATTAGGAAGCTTATGTCACACATCATCCACTCTTCTAACCACTTGAAGACAAAGCCCTTTCTGACACTTTTTGTTTACATAAAAACATTTTTTTTTTTGCAAGAAAATTATGTTGAACCCCCAAACATTATATATTTTTTTAAAGCAAAGGCCCTACAGATTAAAATAGTGGGTGTTGCATTTTTTTTTTCCACACAGTATTTGCGCAGCGATTTTTCAAACGCATTTTTTGGGGGAAAAACACACTTTTTTTTATTTTTAATGCACTAAAAAACACTATATTGCCCAAATGTTTGATGAAATAAAAAAGATGATCTTAGGCCGAGTACATGGATACCAAACACGACATGCTTTAAAATTGCGCACAAACGCGCAGCGGCGAGAAACTACATTCATTTTTAAAAGCATTTAAAAGCCTTTACAGGTTACCATGTTAGATTTACAGAGGAGGTCTACTGCTAAAATTACTGCCCTCGATCTGACCTTCGCGGTGATACCTCACATGCATGATGCAATTGCTGTTTACATATGACGCTAGACCGACGCTTGCGTTCGCCTTTGCGCAAGAGCAGGGGGGGACAGCGGTGCTTTTTTTTTTTTATTATTTATTTTGCTTTTTTATTGTATTTTTAAACTGTTCCTTCCATATTTTTTTTTTTTATCATTTTTATTGTTAACTCAGGGAATGTAAATATCCCCTATGATAGCAATAAGTAGTGACAGGTACTCTTTTTTTGAAAAAAAAATGGGGGTTAGACCCTAGATCTTTCCTCTGCCCTCAAAGCATCTGACCACACCAAGATCGGTGTGATAAAATGCTTTCCCAATTTCCCAATGGCGCTGTTTATATCCGGGGGGGGCATTCCCTCCCACTGCTTGTAAAAGCAGTCTAGAGGCTAATTATCTGCTAGAATTGCTTTTACATGAAAGCCGGCCACTGGCTGAAAAGAATGATACCAAGATGATACCTAAACCTGGAGGCATCATTCTGGTATAAACATTCAAAGTCCAGCAACATACCAGTACGTTGCTGGTCCTTGTTGGACATGTATTGTAATCTTTTTTTTCATGCAGCCTGTTGGCTGAACGAAAAAAAGAGATTGATCGGTGGGTATGCCCACCATTAGAATACCTCCCTTCATCCACCCACTTCTAATGATGGGCATATATGCCGAAGCATGGGGGCATCCTCCCGCAAAAAAGTTATGCCGCGTACACACGGTCGGACTTTTCCACGGGCAAGCCTTCGTCGGAATTTCGACCGTATGTACGCGGCATAAAAGGTTATGCCGCGTACACACGGTTGAACTTTTCCACGGGCAAGCCTCCGTCAGAATTTCGACCGTATATACGCGGCATTAGGAGCAAAATCGCTCCTCCGCCCCTGCTGCCCCCATGCTTCGGCATATATGCTCTTTTTTTAACTGTGGTGGTGAAATCACCTCCTACAGCGTTGGAGTCACGGCTTTATGTATCGTGGGAGCAAACGCTGTTGCTGTCAAGATAAATAAATCCGCGATGCAACTGAATGGCGTACCTGCTAAGCAAATGATGGTTAACATTAAAACAAAGTAACATTACAGTACAACAGTAAGACCTTACCATACCATACCTGCAAAGCAAATACCAAAACAAAACCTAGTAAAAAATAGAACATTTTTTTAATGCAACCTGTGGCTAAAATATATATATGCCGAAGCATGGGGGCATCCTCCCGCAAAAAAGTTATGCCGCATACACACGGTCGGACTTTTCCACGGGCAAGCCTTCGTCGGAATTTCGACCGTATGTACGCGGCATAAAAGGTTATGCCGCGTACACACGGTCGAACTTTTCCACGGGCAAGCCTCCGTCGGAATTTCGACCGTATATACGCGGCATTAGGAGCAAAATCGCTCCTCCGCCCCTGCTGCCCCCATGCTTCGGCATATATGCTCTTTTTTTAACTGTGGTGGTGAAATCACCTCCTACAGCGTTGGAGTCACGGCTTTATGTATCGTGGGAGCAAACGCTGTTGCTGTCAAGATAAATAAATCCGCAATGCAACTGAATGGCGTACCTGCTAAGCAAATGATGGTTAACATTAAAACAAAGTAACATTACAGTACAACAGTAAGACCTTACCATACCATACCTGCAAAGCAAATACCAAAACAAAACCTAGTAAAAAATAAAAAAAAATTTTAACGCAACCTGTGCCTAAAATATATATATGCCGAAGCATGGGGGCATCCTCCCGCAAAAAAGTTATGCCGCGTACACACGGTCAGACTTTTCCACGGGCAAGCCTCCGTCGGAATTTCGACCGTATATACGCAGCATTAGGAGCAAAATCGCTCCTCCGCCCCTGCTGCCCCCATGCTTCGGCATATATGCTCTTTTTTTTTAACTGTGGTGGTGAAATCACCTCCTACAGCACTGGAGTCACGGCTTTATGTATCGTGGGAGCAAACGCTGTTGCTGTCAAGATAAATAATTCCGCGCTGCAGTTGAATGGCGCACCTGAAAACAAAAAATTACATACCTGAAAAGCAAGCATGATAAAACATTGCAGAATGAAATACAGTAAAAAAGAGCATAACAATAGAGAGAAAATAGAGAGAGAGAGAGAGAACAATAAAACGACAACTATTTTTGGTTTTTTTCTTTTATATTTTTTTTGTGTTTTGTTTTTTACGTTTTTTTTTTCTTTTTTACACTTTTTTTTTAAACTTTAACAACTGTAATGGTTCGGGTCTCTCAAAATGTAATGGCATCTTGGGAGACCCTGTGTAAGTGTGTCCTAGTCTGTGAAATGCTGTACCCTACGCTAAAACTTCACTTTTGAGTGGTAGCGTTCAAAACATTCACCAAGGCAAAGACCAGGTTTGTCAGGACAGAGTGGACAATAATAACGGGTGTCACGCCTAAATCCGCGCTTGCTACAGACACGACATCTTTTTTGGGGGGCTCGTTGGATAGGGGTACTCGGGAGGAGATGCGTATAATGCCCCTCATGCAGCCGGCTTACTGCATTTGGTAGGGGATGGTGAGGTGCAGAACCGCCTGGATACAGGAGTTCTGTGACAATCTCATTCTGGAATTTTAGAAGAGATAACGTCCCGCCTGAAGCTCTGTATAGCACATGAGCGTTCAGCAAAGCCAATTGGAATAAGGATAGAGACACTTTTTTGTACCAGCGTCTCGCCTTACGGTCAATTAGATACGGCGCCATCAACTGGTCGTTGAGGTCCACCCCTCCCATATTTTTGTTATATTCGTGGACACAGAGGGGTTTCTCCACAACACCAGTCGCCGTAGGAATTTGGACTGTCGTGTCTGCATGAAGGGAGGTAAGAAGGAAAACATTCTTATTGTCCCTCCACTTCATAGCGAGCAAGTTATTACACTTTACGCAGGCTCTCTCCCCCAGCCTAAGACGGGCATCTACAAGCCGCTGGGGAAAGCCCCGGCGATTAGGTCGCACGGTGCCACATGCTCCAATCTGATGATCAAACAAGTGACTAAACAGTGGCACGCTCGTGTAATAATTGTCCACATACAAGTGGTACCCCTTTCCTAATAAGGGTGACACCAAGTTCCACACTATCTTGCCAGCGCTCCCTATGTAATCCGGGCAGTTGACCGGCTCAACCTGACTATCTTTTCCCTCATAAACCACAACTGGGGATTAGCGGCGATGAATTGACCAGCATATAAATTACTCTGGTCCACAATAGATCTATAGAGATCTTCCGTGAAAAACAGCGAATAATAATCGATTGGCATAAAATCAGCTGTTTCCACCTGAATACCGAGTTGGGCAGTGAATGGGGGAAGTACAGGTTCTGCAGAAGTGGTGGGGACCCAATCAGGATAGGCGAATTCTGCAGGAAGGGCAGTATGGGCACGACGGGCCTGCCTTTGTCTTCTTGGTGGCAGCGGGACACTACTTGTGCTTGCCACCTCGCCAGCTTGAACTGCACTTATGGGACTCGCCACGTCACCACGTGATACTGCAGTGCTGGATGTACGCCCAGGCTGTACTAGGCCGCTGGTGCTTGCCAATTCACCAGAAGGAATAGCGGCGCTAGTACTCCTCTGCTCCATGATACGAGAGCCCTGCGGTTCTTGCTCCTCAACAACCTCAGAAGATCGGGATCGGGTACGCCTGACCTTAGCAGGGACCTCAACTTCGTCGTCAGAGCTATCTGACGTGGGGCCGCTGACGTCACTGTCTTCTACGGGAAGATATTCTGAGCCTGAATCTGACAGATACGTGACCTCCTCTTCACTATCTGTCATGCTCAGAATCTCGTAGGCCTCTTTACTAGTGTACCTTCGACTTGCCATTTTGGGCTCTAAATTTAGGGGTACACTAGTAAGATTCACAGGAAAAAAAGCACCCGACTGTCGTCAGCAAATATATCAAACGCTACAAAAAAAACTGTTAGCGGTCGCAGGGATCAGGACTGTCTCTGCGAGCGCTGCAGTTATGTGTGTTGTGTTTGGTAAGTGACAGTGATCGATCGATACTGCACTTGGGTGGGCTGGGCTGGGCGGAGGGGCTAAACGCAGGTACTAGCAGGTATCTGGGCTGATCCCGCTAACACTGCGTTTTTGGGAACCCTAAACCGCTGGGGACGCTAGTATAGATCTGATCAGATACTATACCACTAAGGGAGGTGTATGCTTTGCGCGTGGGTGTTAGCGTTACTGGCACTAACCTAACGCTGCCTGGGGCGACGCAGACCCTCTCTGGCGCTAAAACCTAATTGATCTCACCCGCCGGGCGATCAGGGGGTTAAACCTTTATTGGGTGATATATGGCGGGTGCCCTGATGCTATAAAAAGCAAACTAACCAACCAGTGTCACCCGTAACCTTTATATGGTGATCACTGGTGAAAGGGTTAACTAGGGGCAATCAGGGGGTTAAAACCTTTATTAGGTTAAATATGGGGGTACCCGACGCTATATAAAAACCTGACGGGTTACCTAAATAACTAAATAATTAACTGGGTAACCAGTGTCACCAGTGACGCTTATACGGTGATCACTGGTGAAAGGGTTAACTCTAGGGGCAATCAGGGGGTTAAAATAATATATGGGGGTACCTGACGCTCTAAAAACCTGCGGTGAAACTAAAAATAAATAACTGGCTATCTAGGGCACCACCGGCACTAAATACAGCGATCGAAAATACGATCGCTTAGTGACGCTGGCGTTAGGGGGTGAAAGGGTTACCTGGGGGGCGATCAAGGGGTTAAACCTTTGTTAGGGGGGGTTAGGGGGCTACCCTGGACCTAAAGGGGCCTAATCCTAACTGCCCTGCAACTTTTTACTATCACAGATGACACTAAAAGCAGTGATCAGTAAAATAAATGATCACTGCAATCAGTGACACTGTGATTGGGGGCTGGGGGGTGACCTGGGGGGTGATCTGGGGGTGACTGGGGGGTGAAATGTGTGCCTATGTGTACCTACGTGTCAGTGGACTGTTGGTGCACTAACCTGCTTCCTCTCTCCTCGGCGCCGGAATCGAAAAGACCGCCGCGAGGGAGATGACATCACTTCCTACTGCCTGTGTTTACATCACATGGCAGAGGAAGCATTTTCATTGGCCGGGAGCGATCGCGAGGGGGTGGCCGAAATCGAATGGTCACCCCCTCATCTCTGAACGCTCCCCAACGATAAACGGCCGCTCACTGTATAGAAGGGGGGTCCGATCGGACCCCCCAACTGTACAAAGGCGATCACGTACACTGTACGTGATTGTGCCTGTCGGTGCCATTCTGCCGACGTATATATACAGTGAGCGGTCGTTAAGTGGTTAATAAAAATGTTGAAACTAGAGTTTGGGCTAGAATACCACATATATAACAACAAATAGCTTAGAGTAGTGATATAAGGCTCCTTAAGAACTGAAAGAATGCAGTTTCAAAGAAGTTCAGTAAAGATTTTACATCCACATTGTTATAGACCTCATGCAGCCTTAAGGCCCGTACACACGATACGAAAATCAGAAGTAAAATTTTGTCCAACTAACGATCTGCCGATTTTTGGATCATTAGTATGGTGCTTTCGACAGCTGATTCCGGTTTTTCGTCCGACAAAAACTGAATGTGCAGACTATAAAATTTCTGTCGTACGTGAACTCACCGTCTGATTTTCGTTTAATTAGTACGGTTTTTGTACGAAAAAAAATCGTAACAGCAAGACTACGCATGCTCAGAAACAATAGAACACATACAAAACTAGTCAACACATTACGTCACTTCTGAAGTTGTATTCTGTCGTACGAGAATTTTCGTATGGTGAGTAACCTCTTCACTTTCGACATGAGACTAGCATGCAACAAAAAACGGACAAATGTTCATCCGAAAATCCGATCATGTGCACAAGGCTACACACATAAATATTTTTTCTTGGGAAAGGAACTATTTCTAGATTTTTTTTTTCTGTAAGAACAATCTCTTTATCTGCTAATGTGTTCACACACAAAATGATCAACATTAGATAAACTATATATACTGAGCATGTGCGGAAAACACATTTACGTTAGAACTGCTTAAGCTCTCACACACAGTAATTCCATGTTTATCTTTTAAAGCCAAATTAAAATTTAAACCCAAAATGGTCTATTTTTCTATCTAATTTCTAGTTACCTTTTACAAATTTAAATCTTGTGTATAGTACACAAATAGTCATGGTCAGTATTAAATTAAATGATTAGTCATTAAAATGAATGAAACAAATTACAATCCCAATTCCAAAAAAGTTGGAACGCTGTGTAAAATCTTCATAAAAGCAGAATGCAATGATTTGCAAATCTCATAAACCCAAATTTTATTCACAATAGAAAATAGAAAACATATCAAATGTTTAAGCTGAGAAAATTTACTATTTTAAGATTAAATAAAACTATGGTCACTTTCAAATTGATGGTAGCAACACGTCTCAAAAAATTTGGGACTGGGCCACGTTTACCATGTTGTAGCATCCCCTCTTCTTTTTACCACTCTGTAAATGTTCGGGAACTGAGGAGACCAACTGCTTAGTTTAGGGAAAGGAATGTTGTTCCACAGAGATTTCTCCATGCCCTGAATCTTTTGATACTACGTATTTTGTACTGTAGATGATGATATATTTAAAGTCTTTGCAATTTTACACTGAGGAACATTATTCTAAAATTGTTCAACAATTTTTAGATGCAGTTTTTCACAGATTGTGTATAAAAAGATGGGCAGACGTTCACCAAACATGTTACTGTTTGACCTGTTGTCAAATAACCTAACTAGTTGCAAAATGTTCTAAAATGTTTTTCCAGCTCGTCCTTGTTAACACCACAAAATTTGACAGCTTATTATTGCCCTGTCCCAACTTTTTTGAGACGCGTTACTACCAACAATTTCAAAATTACCTTATTTTTTTATTAAAAATCTTTTTCTTAAAATTTTCTCAGTTGAAAAATTTGATATTTTTATGTAGCAGGGTGGTCAATTTGAGGGAAGTGTCTGAGTGGTAATCAGGCTCAGACACCTTAAATTGTTAGGAGTTATGGACCATTTTTGTCCTCAGGGGATAGTGTTGGTGTGAAGTTCCCTGTGGCCTATGGGTGGCGCTGCCATATTGGGCTGGGCTGAACCACCAATACAGTGCTGTGCCTTTTGTGACCCCTCTCGGCAGCCTACAACGGGGCGGGGAACTTGCTGTGCATGCTGGGAGAGGATATAAAAGGGGCAGACATCTTCTGATCGGGGTCCGTCCGTCTTCGTTCGTCCACGCCCAGGCACCTTCAGCCTGGGTGTGTGGGATCATCTCCGGGTGCCCTAGGCCCAGAGGCTGTGTTCCGGTTCCACCTCAGGCACCTTTAGCCTGGGGTGAGGTACTACCTCACCATTCCTGTCCTCCTGGGTAGGGATGAGCTTTGTGTTCGAGTCGAACACACGTTCGACTCGAACATCGGCTGTTCGATCGTTCGACGAAGATCGAACGTTATGGGCCGTTCGCGACAAATTCGAGTGACGCGAACGGCCCACAATACACTGCGCCATCGTAGTGCAATCCCGGCGCTGTGATTGGCCAAGCATGCACTGTGACCCCGCATGCTTGGCCAATCACAGCACCGGCAGCGAGGAGAGCCATAATTGGCCACAGGCAGGATGCCTGTGGCCAATCATAGCTCGGGGGGGTTTAGTACACGCCCCACACTATAAAAGGCCACCAGCGCGGCGGCCTTGTGCAGTGTGTTCCGGCGTGCAGGGAAAGAGCTACATAGGCAGGGACAGTGTGTTCTACGTTGTGTTCTTTTCTCAGGCATCTGCAGGAGTTGCTGTTCATTGCTGTTCTCTAACATAGTTAGGCAGGCAGGGACAGTGTGTTCTTTTCTCAGGCATCTGCAGGAGTTGCTGTTCATTGCTGTTCTCTAAGCTAGATAGGCAGGCAGGGACAGTGTGTTCTTTTCTCAGGCATCTGCAGGAGTTGCTGTTCATTGCTGTTCTCTAAGCTAGATAGGCAGGCAGGGACAGTGTGTTCTTTTCTCAGGCATCTGCAGCAGTTAGTGGGTGTTGTGTGCCCCAGCACAGTATACACCTGTATATACCCGTCATTGCTGTTCTCTAAGCTAGATAGGCAGGCAGGGACAGTGTGTTCTTTTCTCAGGCATCTGCAGGAGTTGCTGTTCATTGCTGTTCTCTAAGCTAGATAGGCAGGCAGGGACAGTGTGCTCTTTTCTCAGGTATCTGCAGCATTTAGTGGGTGTTGTGTGCCCCAGCACAGTATACACCTGTATATACCCGTCATTGCTGTTCTCTAAGCTAGATACGCAGGCAGGGACAGTGTGTTATTTTCTCAGGCATCTGCAGGAGTTGCTGTTCATTGCTGTTCTCTAAGCTAGATAGGCAGGCAGGGACAGTGTGTTCTTTTCTCAGGCATCTGCAGCAGTTAGTGGGTGTTGTGTGCCCCAGCACAGTATACACCTGTATATACCCGTCATTGCTGTTCTCTAAGCTAGATAGGCAGGCAGGGACAGTGTGTTCTTTTCTCAGGCATCTGCAGGAGTTAGTGGGTGTTGTGTGCCCTAGTACAGTATACACCTGTATATACCCGTCATTGCTGTTCTCTAATAAAGGCATCTGCTGGAGTTAGTGGGTGTTGTGTGCCCTAGTACAGTATACACCTGTATATACCCGTCATTGCTGTTCTCTAATAAAGGCATCTGCTGGAGTTAGTGGGTGTTGTGTGCCCTAGTACAGTATACATCTGTATATACCCGTCATTGCTGTTCTCTAATAAAGGCATCTGCTGGAGTTAGTGGGTGTTGTGTGCCCTAGTACAGTATACACCTGTATATACCCGTCATTGCTGTTCTCTAATAAAGGCATCTGCTGGAGTTAGGGGGTGCTGTGTGCCCTAGTACAGTATACACCTGTATATACCCGTCATTGCTGTTCTCTAATAAAGGCATCTGCTGGAGTTAGTGGGTGTTGTGTGCCTTCAGCACAATATACACTACCCAATTGCTGGTTTTCCCATCTCCTTGCAGGCCATTACTATGTCTGGAAGGCCAACAAGGAGAGGCAGACAGTCACGAGCCAATAAAAGAGGGCAAGCAGGCTCTGTGTCTAGAGACAACAGTGCTGGTCGTGGACGCGGTGCATCGTCATCAGCACATGGCCATGGGACACGCTTGTGCTTATTTTCGGCAGCTGGACATGTTGAGCCGCATCATGCCGAAGACTTGGTAGAGTGGATGACCAAGCCCTCCTCATCCTCCTCATCCTCTCTCACCCAGGCTCAGGGTACTGGCAAAGCAGCTGCCAAAGCGTCCTCTTCCCTCGTATCAATGTCATCATCAGTCACTCCTTCCCTAGACCCACCGTGTCCTCCTGAGGAGTTCCCCGAACTGTTTGAGCACAGTGTTGGGTACATGCTCCAGGAGGATGCCCAGCGTTTCGAAGGGTCTGAAGATGATACCCAGCTAGAGGAAGGCAGTAGCGTGAGAGCAGAGAGAGGGGATGCTCAAGAAGGACAGCAATCTGGCAGTCATGTTCCAGCAGCTGCAGCATACTGCCAGATTGGCTCCAGTGATGAGGAGGGAGGGGATGATGAGGTCACTGACTCCACGTGGGTGCCTGATAGGAGAGAGGAGGAGGAGGAGGAGGATGAGGAGGGGGGCACATCTCCAACGAGGCAGGATGCCCTCCGGGGGCCAGCGTAAGGGCAGCACACCGACTGAATCACACCGCAGAGCTCCGCCTGTGCAGGGCGCTGCCTCTGCCCGTTATTCCAAAAGTTCTTTGGTGTGGGCCTTTTTTGAGTCGGGTGCATTAGATCGCACCGCTGCTGTTTGCAACATATGTCTCAAGCGTATCTCGCGTGGCCAAAACATCAGCCGCTTGGGCACCACATGCTTGACCAGACATATGTTGACCTGCCATGCAGCTCGTTGGCAAGCGTACCTTAAAGACCCACACCAAAGAACAAAGCGGACCTCTCCTTGCTCCTCATCAGCTGGGATCTCCAACCCCACTGTACCTTCAGTCCTCTCTGAAACCTGCACTGAGAGGAATGAAGGTGTAGAATTAGGTGTGTCACAGCCATGTACTTGCGGGCACCGACGTCCGATTATAGCAGGCAAATTTCCCTGCCCCAGCTGCTGGACCATCGAAAGAAGTTCACTCCCAGCCATCTACATGCCCAGCGGTTGAATGCTAACTTGGATAAATTGCTAGCACTTCAACTGCTGCCTTTTCAGTTGGTAGACTCGGCCCCCTTCCGTGAGTTTGTGCAATGTGCGGTTCCTCAGTGGCAGGTTCCCAAACGCCACTTTTTCTCACGGAAGGCGATTTCGGCTCTCTACCGGCATGTGGAAGGCAATGTCCATGCCTCGCTGGACAGGGCGGTCAGCGGTAAGGTGCATATTACTGCTGACTCATGGTCCAGCAGGCATGGACAGGGACGTTACCTTTCTTTCACGGCCCAGTGGGTCACTCTTTTGGCAGCTGGGAAGGATGCAGGACAAGGTGCAGTAGTGTTGGAGGTTGTTCCGCCGCCACGCCTCTAAAATGCTACTACTGGTTGTGACACACCTCTCTCCTCCACCCCCTCCTCTTCTTCTTCCTCCATGGCCTCTTCCTGTGCTTTGTCTTCGGAACCAGCGGTGCTCCGTAGGCGTTCAAGGGGCTACGCAAGTACGCAGGCAAAAAGATGCCATGCCATGCTTGCGCTGGTGTGTTTGGGGGACAGGAGCCACACTGGGGCAGAGGTTCTGTCAGCTCTGCAGGGGCAGGCCGAGAGGTGGATGACGCCATGCCAGCTTAAGCCAGGAATGGTGGTTTGCGACAATGGCACCAACCGCCTCTCCGCCCTCCGACAGGGACAACTGACCCATGTGCCCTGTGTGGCTCACGTCCTTAACCTGGTGGTGCAGCGGTTCTTGAGCAGGTACCCGGGCTTACAGGATGTCCTGAGGCAGGCCAGGAAAGTCTGTGTGCATTTCCGCAGATCACATAATGCCAGTGCTCGGCTGGCTGAGCTGCAAAAGGAGTTGAACCTGCCCAAGAACCGCCTTATATGTGACATGCCCACCAGGTGAAACTCAACGTTGGCCATGCTGCAGCGGCTGCACACGCAGCAGAGGGCCATCAATGAGTACCTGTGCGACTACGGCACCAGGACCGGGTCAGGGGAGCTCGGATTTTTTTCACCACGCCAGTGGGGCATGATCAGGGATGCATGCACTGTCCTGGCACCATTTGAGGAGGCCACGAGGATGGTGAGCAGTGACAGTGCATGCATCAGTGACACTGTACCTCTTGTCCACCAGTTTGAGCATACGCTGCATGGAATAATGGACAGGGCACTTGAGGCAGAACAGAGGCAGGAAGAGGAGGACTTCCTTGCCTCTCAGACAGTGTTCCTTCTGTCCCACCCATCGCACAGGAAGATGACGAGGAGGAGGAGCATTGTGTCAGCATGGAGGTGGAGCCTGCCACTCAGCATCAACAGCAGCAGTCTTTTAGGGATGATTTACAGTCCCAAGAAACCCGTGGACTTGTACGTGGCTGGGAGGAGGTGGCTGCGGATCATGTCGTCCTTAGTGACCCAGAGGACTCCGGACCGAATGCCTCAGCTAACCTACGCTGCATGGCCTCCCTGATCCTGCAAAGTCTGCGGAAGGATCCTCGTATTCTTCAAATCAAGGAGAGGGACCATTACTGGCTGGCCACTCTCCTTGATCCACGGTACAAGGGTAAGGTTGCGGACCTTATCTTACCGTCGCAGAGGGAGCAGAGGATGAGACATCTCCGGGAGGCCTTGCAGAAAGGTCTGTGCAACGCGTTCCCAGAGACTGGGAGGTTACAAACTCCTGGTCCTGGACAACAAGTTGCTGAGGCTTCGGTCAATCAAAGAAGGAGTGGTGGGGAAGGTGGCCGTCTGACCGATGCGTTCAGACAATTCTTTAGTCCGCAGCCCCAAGGTATGATCGGTTCCAGCAACCATCGCCGATTCGCCAGCATCTGATATACATGGTGCAGGAATACCTAGGGGCAAGGTCAGACTTGGACACCTTTCCCACCGAAAATCCTCTGGCTTACTGGGTCTTGAGGATGGATCACTGGCCAGAGCTTGCACAGTATGCAATTGAGCTACTGGCCTGTCCTGCATCCAGCATTCTTTCGGAACGCACATTCAGTGCTGCTGGAGGATTTGTCACGGATCACAGGGTGTGCTTGTCCACCGACTCGGTTGATCGACTGACCTTCATAAAGATGAACCAGTCTTGGATCACCACCAGCTACCAAGCACCTGAAGCTGATATAACAGAATAATTTATTTTGAAATGTCACATCCCTTCAAGACTGCCTATGCTGATGCTGAGTGACTGTCCTGTTATGTTGACTGACTATCCTCCTCCTCCTCAATGATCTGATTCCTGATAATAGCTTGGAAAAACATTTTTGTTTCTGGGTGCCGCCACCAGTGGCTAAGGCCCAATTTTTAAGCCCCTGTTTAACAGGGCCGTGTAATTACAATTTTTTATGCAATGCTTTGCAGCAGGGCTCATTCCTGCACTCCAACTAGAGTATCTGGGAGAGGTTGCAGTGTCATGGCACCAGCACCAGTGCTTAAGGTCCAATTTTTCAGCCCCTGTTTAACAGGGGCGTGTAATTACAATTTTTGATGCAATACTTTGCAACAGGGCTCATTGCTGTGCTCCAAGTACAGTATCTGTGAGGGGTTGCAGTGTTGTGGCACCAGTGCCTAAGGCCCAATTTTTCTGCCCCTGTTCAACAGGGGCATGTAATTACAATTCTTGATCTAATAATTCACAGCAGGGCCCATTCCTGCGCCCACAAAGAGTAACTGTGAGGGCTTACAGTGTTGTGGCAACACCACCACCACCACCAAAGGCCCAATTTTTCTGCCCCTCTTCAACAGGGGCATGCAATTACAATTCTTGATCTAATAATTAACAGCAGGGCCCATTCATGCGCCCACCAAGAGTAACTGTGAGGGCTGACAGTGTTGTAGTACCAGCACCACCACCAAAGGCCCAATTTTTCCTACCAGTGTTCAACAATGGCATGTAATTACAATTCCCGATATAATAGTTCACAGCAGGGCGTTCCAGCGCCCACCAAGAGTAACTGTGAGGGCTCACAGTGTTGTGGCAACACCAACATCTAAGGGGCAAATTTCAGCAGAGTATTTACGGCATGCCCCTACTTTCAAACATCCAACTTACAAACGACTCCTTCTTGCAAACGGAAGGAGACAAAAGGAAGTGAGAAGAAATCTATCCCTAGGAAGGGAAATTCTCTCCTGTAAGAGTTAATATGGGAAAAGGTGTCTCCTCTCTACTGATGCTTTATCACCAATCCTTGTTTCAATAAAAACCCCACTTTTCCAAAAACATTTGTCATTGGGACGGAAAGTGAGGTGAAATGTTCTGAACAGGTGCACAGACAGCAAAACAAATGTTACAGGGGTGATAACCCTTCCCTATGTTTTCCAAAAAGCTTAAAAATATATTTTTTGGCTGGAGCTACGCTTAAACAATGTACCTGTTCAAAATTACAAACAGATTGTACTTAAGAACAAACCTACAGTCCCTGTCTTGTTTGCACCGCCTGTATGCTGCTGTTCAGAGAATATAGGGCCTTTTTTTATTTTGGGTGCAGGGTTCCCCTTAATATCCATACAAGACCCAAAGGGGCTGGTAATGGGCTGGGGTAGGGGGGGGAGGGGTAATGGGGTAGCCATGCCATTTTTCTCAAAGATTTTCATCCATATTGCCAGGACAAGACATGACATTAAAGCCGCAAGCAGTTTTAAATGGCTTTTTTTTCTTTTAGAAATGTCATTTTGTGCAGGGACAGTTCTAAACACGGGAAACACATGCCACTTCACAGGCATAGTTTAGACACCCCCCAGGTACGATTTTTAAAGGAATATTTCACTTTTTTTTTTTTTCACTTTATGCATCATTAAAATGACTGCTCCCGAAAAAACGTCAGTTTTTAAAACTTCTTTTTGCATTGATACATGTCCCCTGGGGCAGAACCCGGGTCCCCAAACCCTTTTAAGGACAATAACATGCATATTAGCCGTTATAATTAGCACTTTAGATTTCGAACGTTCGTGTCCATTGTATTTAATAGGGTTCTAAAGTTCGCGCGAACTTTCGGTCCGTTCGCAGGTTCTGGTGCGAACCGAACCGGGGGGTGTTCGGCTCATCCCTACTCCTGGGTATGGAGACCCGGAAGCTGCAGCGACGGCTCGGGGCCCAGTGCCTTCGGCTGGGGTCCGCCAGGGATTGAGGAGTCCAGGGTGCTGCCTCGCGAGGGAACCCACACCCTAAGAGAAGGGAGGATCATTCTAAGGGACCGATGTAGGAGTCACGGTGAAGGAAGGGTCTGTTGACTCTCTGGGGGGACATCTTCTCCTTGATGGCAGGCATGTTCTAGGAAGGGAGTTCAAGTTCATCAGGTCAGTGGCAGAGGCCTTATTCACCAGGTCTGTGGCAGAGACCAAAAGTTTCGCCAGGTCCGTGGCAGGGGCTTTATTCACCAGGTCTGTGGCAGAGACCAACTTCACGGTCTGTGGCAGAGACTGTGCGCCTAAAACTGTTTGAGAATCTGAACAGTGAAGAGTTTGAGCTACGCTTGTGCCTGGACCTCCTCCACACCTTAGGCTGTCCTGTTTCCTTTGCTCCAACCCTTTCCTATCCAAAAGGCTGTTTATTACAAAGTGAGAATAAATATTGAGTTGGAGTTTCAGCTGGTGTGGACATTCACATTACTGGGGAGATCAAGGACTTGCATCTACCCACAGTAGAGGTGAGAATCATTCTCAGGAGGATTTTGACTCTGGCTGCGGACACGACCCAGCAATAAGACTGCTCTACCTCTTTACACGGGAGGGTACGGGCTTGTGGTGCGGTGTGCCTTCCTTCTGCGAGGAGCCGAGTTAAATGCAGACAGGGGGAAAGGTGGGTGCGCTACATTTACTATTGTGATAAAATAGGGGTTTTTGAGATTTGAAAATCAATGCATTCTGTTTTTATTTAAATTTAATTGACCTAGCTTTTTTGTAAATGGGGTTGTAAAAAAAAAAAAAAAAGTTTAAATATCTGCTGATACAACTGGTGCCATTTAGTATTACACCACATGCAGTATTAAATGACTGATCATCATACATGAAATAGTAGATTTCTTGAGAATCCTGAAATGTCAGATCGCTGTGTATTGTCAGCAGGGCTGTCTTTAAGGCAGGGCAAAAGGGGCAGCTGCCCTGGGCCCTGTCATTGTTGTGGGGCCCAAAGCAGCTGCCTCATACTTGCCAACTATCCCAGTTTAAATTCCCTTGTCCCTTGAGGTTTTAGTCCTTTACTGTGTCCTGATATCTCAGTGTGAAGTGGTGCCACTAATGCTGCCCAGCTCTGCCCTATTGTGGGGTACAAATGACTCACCTACAGACCCTGTGTTTACATGTAAATTACCGTCATTCATATGTAATTACGGGAGCATTCCTATGTAAATAGTGGCGGCATTCATATGTAAATAGCTGAGACCGACTGCATTCATATGTAAATAAAGGCGGCATTCATATGTTTATCATGCCCCTCTGCAGTGAAGAGATGATGTGCTGTAACCTCTAGCAACCAATCAGTGAGCAGTATTACTGTACAGTAATCTCTAGCAACCAATCAGCAAGAAGAAATCATGTGCTGTAACCTCTAGCAACTAATCAGTGACCTGTAATGTGTGCTATAACCTCTAGCATCTGGGCAGTAAGTGGTAATGATATGCTGTAACCTCTGGCAACCAATCACAATCACTGCCTGATCTGATACAGTAAACTGATTTTAAGTCTAGCTGATATTTATTGTATGTCTCAGAGCAGGTGGAGAGCAAAATTGCATTGGGGGGCCCCAAGAAAAATTTTGCCCAGGGTCCAATCAACATTAAAGACGGCCCTGATGGTCAGCTGTAGCCAATGCACTATGGACTGATAAACAAGACAGTTGGAATCCTTGCCTTTTCTCTATTACAGCGGAAAAAACTAAGAGACACTTGTTTTAGTTTTGGGCTCCCAAAAATTAAGACAATTGACTGTGCAGGTGAGTAACTATACATGACCATCAAACATGTGCAGAATCCTGGGCTGCTCTGGGAAAAAACATCCACAAATACCAGTATTTCTGATAGGTAGAACGATATGTATATGAAGAGAAGACAGCTTATTGTTCTGGCAGCTCGGATCCGACCTTCTGCCCGAGCACTCAACTCTCCCTTTGAATTTCTGTCTGATCTATGATTCACAAGACACTTAATGATGAGACCATTGGTAATTCCAACTAAGATCAATGGCACAGTACAATTGACAAAGGTGCTGGATAGTAAGTATTCAATACTCAGTCTAGGAACAATGATTTCCTCATTCTCATCACTTGATATGTTAAAACTTTGTGGTGCTCGATGGAAGTTCCAGGCTGCAGGGAGTCCAGTAGTCAATGTTATCAAAATTGAAGCTATTATAAGATATGTCATCAGCTGCGAGGCTGCAAGCTTTAGTCGGATTAAAAATGTATTCGTTGATATTACAATCTGTAAGTAGTAATTGATGGAGAGGCAAACTGTGAACCAGAAGCTGGAGTACATTGGAAGCATGAGTAAGATGGTAGATAAAATGTAAACTTCATCAGTGAAGAAAATGCCACCATCTATGAAACTCATGTAATCATTTATCAACATGACTAACTGAAAAAAAATGTTGGTTATGCAGAGAGTGACCACAATGAGGTCAGATGGGCTTAAATTCTTGCCCTTAACTTTGTCTCTGAGGTTCACCACAATGATAAGTGTATTAGTAACCACTGCAATCATGGTGCTGGCACCCAACACTATCATAGAAACCACAATAAATACAGGAACCATCAAACTGAATATTAAAAGGCTATATAAAGTCGGCTGAACAAGTTTAGTTGTCAAAAATATATCCCTGTTCAGGATGAAATTTTATATTTAAATACCAATGATTTTCTGGTCCAGTCAGTAATAAGGAATATATACTTTTCTTTTAGTACCTGGATATGAGAAGTTATAACTGTTACAGACATTTTACTTATTGCATTATGGTATATATATATATATATATATATATATATATATATATATATACACTGTATATATATATATATATATATATATATATATATATATATATATTTATCTAAGCATGGAGTCTCATGGTTGACTTGATTGAATTTATGTTTGGCATTTGCCAATAACTGGGTTCACTTCACTACTTGGGAAAAGGACTTCTGCTGATATTGCACATGGGGGACCCTCTCTGGAACATGCTTGAAATACATACAGGTGCCTTTAGTGCATACTGAACATAGGCCAAAGGAAAATGATCCTTACAACCAAGGTGTAGATGCATAAAGCATAAAATAAAATTCCAGACATAACTAAACATTCAATTTTGTGTGCAAAAAAAAAATAGCAAAAGAAAAACATAATAAAGCATATACTAATGCGACACAAGCCATAATGTAACTGAATGTTATTTAAAAAATTACCTTTCCTTTTCAATTTGCAGCACTGTAATTTTCTGTGAAATTCATAGCAATAGGGCAATCCAAAGAAATGAAATTTCCTGCTTGTGTGATTGTCTCACTAATTTTCCCAGAAGTCTTCACTGAGTTACAAGTCAAATTTTAGGCATCCTCTGCAACAAAATTGTTATTTTGGCAATATACTCCCAAAGAGTTAATAACTTCTAAAGGGATGGGGACACTGCATTTTCCACTGCATTTAGCTGAATAATAATAAAAAAGTCACTCCAATTCTGATTCACTCTGCAGAAAACAAGCATTTTTTTCTTCAGAGCAGAAACAGGTAGGGATCTGCAACAAAGTTTAATAAAATCTTTAGAGTGTAAATTGATCATCCAGAGTGGATTTATTTTTTTCAACAAAAGTGAAATTACTCTTTAACTATACTGCATTTACCTTAAGTATACATTGGTTATTATAATTATGATGCAACCTTCACATCTTACTGCTTGCTGTTACTTATTTTTAAGACTGTATTTCATATACTGTATAGAGGTATGTACAGTATTCTACTTCTGTATATTAGATAGCTACATAGTTAATAAAGTTGAATAAAGACACAGGTCCAACAAATTGATTGTGTGTGTCTGTTTGTGTATGTGTGTGTAATTTCCACATCTCTGTATATTGTGTTAGCTGAGATAAACATCTAATGCCCTGTACACACGATCGGATTTCCGATGGAGTAAAATCCGATGGATTTTTCCATCGGAAATCCGATGAAGCTGACTTCCATCAGTCTTGCCTACACACCATTAGGGATGAGCTTGGTGTTCGAGTCGAACATAGGTTCGACTCGAACATCGGCTGTTCGCGCGTTCGGCGAACAACGAACGATTTGGGCCGTTCGCACCAAATTCGAGTGACGCGAACAGCCCACAATACACTGCGCCATTGCAGTGTAATCCCGGCGCTGTGATTGGCCAAGCATGCGCTGTGACCCTGCATGCTTGGCCAATCACAGCACCGGCAGCGAGGAGAGCAATGATTGGCCACAGGCAGGATGCCTGTGGCCAATTATAGCTGAGTGGGTTTAGTACACGCCCCACACTATAAAAGGCCGCTAGCGTGGCGGCCTTGTGTAGTGTGTTCCGGAGCAGGGAAAGTGAAGGATAGGCAGGGACAGTGTCAAATCTTGTCAAATCTATTCTTTGCTAAACCTTGTGTGCAGGGACAGAGAAGGATAGGCAGGGAGAGTGTCAGTGTCATATTCTTTGATAAACCTTGTGTGTAGGGAGAGAGAGGGATAGGCAGGGAGAGTGTCAGTGTCATATACTTTGATAAACCTTGTGTGCAGGGAGAGAGAAGGATAGGCAGGGGACAGTGTCAGTGTCATATTCTTTGCTAAACCTTGTGTGCAGGGAGAGAGAAGGATAGGCAGGGAGAGTGTCAGTGTCATATTCTTTGCTAAACCTTGTGTGTAGGGAGAGAGAAGGATAGGCAGGGAGAGTGTCAGTGTCATATACTTTGATAAACCTTGTGTGCAGGGAGAGAGAAGGATAGGCAGGGGACAGTGTCAGTGTCATATTCTTTGCTAAACCTTGTGTGCAGGGAGAGCTTACTTCTTTAGGTGCTCATACAACTGTCCTCCCCCCAGTCATTAAAATGGCAGGTCGTACCCAGCCTTGAATGCACGGCCCTGGAAACTTACGAACAAGAAATTCCTGCTTCATTTCCTCCCCATGCATGCCCAGTCCACTCTCTTTCACTCTCACAGAATACTGCGGGATGGAGAGGGGATGACAATTATATAAGCATTTAAAAAGGAAGATGTAAAAGGGGGGGGGGGGGTTATCCGTGCTAACTCCCTGTGCTAAAAACAAAACATATCCTGAGTGTGAATACACTAGGTGCAGGTTGTATTGTAAAAACAAAGGCAAAAGAAAATGTGTGTGCATAAATGATATGACAAAAAACTAGCACAAAAAATTAAATAAGAATATGACTGGTGCTGCAAATAAACCTTTGGCTGGAATACTCAGCCAAAAAACACATATGCATAAAATTAAATATATTGCGCAACCCTGTAAAAGGCAAAACAAAGTGCCAAACAAAATATTGATGACCTGAAAAAAAGTGCAACTATGTGAATATACACTTAATAAAGTCCAATTACTGATGCTGCTCCAGCAGCATACACATGAAAAGTTCAAAAGAAAAAATCCATAGAAAAAAATGCCACCAAAGTGTGTAAAAACACCAAAGTGTATAAAAAGGACAGCAGATATGGATCTTCAAACATGGGTATAGACTTCAACGGCAAAGAATGTATACACAGGAGGCTTACCAGAACAGATGGGTCCCTATTACGGGGACCAAACGGGCTCAGCAAAGAAAACCGATCAAGGTGTCAGCGATGTGATCCTATGGGTCCTCGCTCAGCTCCAGCACCGGTCAGCAAACGTTGGTACTCCCCACAGTAGTGTAAACACTCGTCCAGCGTGATGTTGTTTTCAGAAGGAAAGATAATAAAGAGGCTTCATGGTGTAGATTTGTTTAAAAAGACAAATACCCTTTATTGCAATGTGCGGGTAAATAGACGTTCATACACGATAAAAACAAACGTTTTCAAAAAGGCACTGCAACCCCGCCAGGCGTCAGCCGATCAGCTGGGGGCGTGGTGACGTCAGGGAAAGGAGGCTCTTTTTTTCAGGTCATCAATATTTTGTTTGGCACTTTGTTTTGCCTTTTACAGGGTTGCGCAATATATTTAATTTTATGCATTTAAAAAGGAAGCATTTATTTGCAAAATGGAGTACAGCATATTCATGTATTAATGACACCATAATGCATAGGAACCATTTGGGGATATATAAGTAAAGGTAAACCAACCCTTTAAGGGGCATTCACACATGCGAATGCATCCTGCCTATAATTAGAATCCTGGTAACCACCGCTGGGGTTCTCACATCTAATCGCCGGCAGGGTGCATTCGCAGGTGAAGCAAAGCTGAAGTTCCCAAAGTTAGTAATAATCCAGTAGCATGACATAACAGGCAAGTTTAGCTTGTCTACTAAGCGCCTGGGAAGCCCCAAACACTGGGGTGCTTTGTAGGGATGCACCGATACTGGTATCGGTATCGGGGCCGATACTATGCATTTTCGCGGGTATCGGTACTCGCGAAAATGCTCCGATACCCTAACCCGATACCGGAAATGACGTTTACTGGACACAGCTTGGTCCCTGCGTGCAGTGCAGTGACAAGGAAGATGCCTGCGTCCCAGCTAGTACAGTCAGGGGCCTCAGAAGTTATTCTCCACTTTTTCTGACCTGACCCTGGATGCCGACGCCCCCGGATGATCTGGCTGCAGAGAGGAAGTGCTTGCAGCGGGGGATGTCTGTGCTAGAGCCGGCCGGGAACTTCACAACGGTAAGGCCATGTGCACGATGTAGCTTTTAAGGGAGGGGGGAGAAGATGAAGGCAGTAGAGGAGGTGTGAGCACGTGTCAGAGCTGAGGAGGGGTGGATGGGGGATGAGAATACAGTGGAAAGGAGTGGTGGAGGAAAACTGAACCCTGCACTCTGCATGTAATGGGCCCTGGGCCCTGCACTCTGCATGTAATGGTGCCTGAACCCTGCACTCTGCACTCTGCATGTTATGGTGCCTGAACCCTGCACTCTGCATGTAATGGTGCCTGAACCCTGCACTCTGCACTCTGCATGTAATTGTGCCTGAACCCTGCACTCTGCATGTAATGGTGCCTGAACCCTGCACTCTGCACTCTGCATGTAATGGTGCCTGAACCCTGCACTCTGCATGTAATGGACCCTGCACTCTGCATGTAATGGGCCCTGGACCCTGCACTCTGCACTCTGCATGTAATGGTGCCTGAACCCTGCACTCTGCATGTAATGGTGCCTCCTAACCCCCAGTACTGTGCCCTCCCTGTGTTGCATCCTCATTCCCTCCACCAGCTGTCACCTCTATTCCCATGTCTCCCAATGACCCTCACACCCCCACCATCTTTCCCCTAGTGATCACAGCCTTTTCCATCCCAACTCCCCCACCCCACAATCCCTATTTAACCCCACACTCAACTACCCTGCTCTCACTAACACCTCTACCCCCCCCCCCCCGTGCCCTCACCCAACTCCCTAACAACCTTCCTGCTCCAAAACCACCCCCCACCTGCTCTTTCTAGGTGATAGGTATCGGTAATTGGTATCGGCGAGTACATGATGTCAAGTATCGGTACTCGTACTAGTGTCAAAAAAGTGGCATCGGTGCATCCCTAGTGCTTTGTTATGCACATTTTACCTTCTGCCTTGGCTGAAGACTTGGCCCAATAATGGAGGTGGGAGAGTGTAGGGCAAGCTTTTGACTTTGGTATTTGGTTGAAATCAGCAAACCACTGTGTTGCACTGAGCTTTCGGTTCCCTTAACCACTTCAGCCCTGGATTTACCCCCTTCCCGACTAGACCTTTTTTTGTGATTCTGTACTGCGTTGCTTTAGCTGACAATTGTGTGGTCATGCGACATTGTACCCAAACAATATTGACGTCCTTTTTTTCCTCAAATATAGATTTTTTTGGTGGTATTTGATCAAAAAAAAGCAATATTTTTTACTTTTTGCTATAATAAATATCCCCAAAAAATATATAAAAAAACAAATTTCACAGTTTAGGCCGATATGTACTCCGGCAGCCCATGTGTTGTGCGTGAATAGGACGTGAAGTTTATGGAGCAGCCGACAGCCACATTGTACACCTGAAGCCGCTGTGACTGAACCAATCCGGTTCCCCTGATAAGGTCACGTGTTGTGACGTAATGCGTAGGGCGGGGCCGGAGACTGATGTGGACGCACACCGGAAGTGAAGTGAGAAGGCGCACAAATGCCTGCTTTTATCTTTACGCAAATTTTATGATTGTTTGATGTAAGAGTCCATTTATTTCTAATAAATACCCTATTTTTTTATTTTACTACACTATGGGAGGCATTTTTTTCCTTTTCCCCCTCGATCTCTGTTTGTACTGGAGCCTTTAGACGCTCGATAGCTGTCTGCACCTGGTATTTGGAATCCAAACGCTTGGTGACCTGGTGGGTCAGAGTAAGACGTGAATACCCTAACAAAGATCGTGAGGTGGAATTTTATGAGTGCTGAAGGATCTAATATCGTTTGATGCTGGTTATTTACGTTTTGGAGGTGAGAGTTCTGTGAGCACATACTAAGCCGGATGAAAAGAATGTTTATTTGAAATAACTTTAATATCAAGAACTACATGGATTAGAAATCTCTTGGGATTATATTTTATTTCTATCACTTTTGTCACATATGACTTGCTGTATGGTCTTGGCCATCGTGCTGCAGCTCAGTTTCAGGGTCTTGGGTCTTCTTATAGCCTAGGCCAGGGATATGCAATTAGCGGACCTCCAGCTGTTGCAAAATTACAAGGTTCATCATGCCTCTGGATGTTATGCTTGTGGCTCTCAGAGTCTTGCTATGCCTCATGGGACTTGTAGTTCTGCAACAGCTGGAGGTCCGCTAATTGCATATCCCTGGCCTAGGCCATCTCTATGTAGAGCAACAGTTCTTTTTTTTTCAGATCCTCAGAGAGTTCTTTGCCATGAGGTGCTATGTTGAACTTCCAGTGACCAGTATGAGAGCAATAACACCAAATTTAACACACCTGCTCCCCATTCACACCTGAGACCTTGTAACACTAATGAGTCACATGACACCGGGGAGGGAAAATGGCTAATTGGGCCCAATTTGGGAATTTTCACTTAGGGGTGTACTCACTTTAGTTGCCAGCAGTTTAGACATTAATGGCTGTGTGTTGAGTTAGTTTGAGGGATTGGTTGTGCCAGCACAAGTCTTGGCCATTGAAGGACAGGCAGGCAGAAAACTGACCACGACTTGAAGGATGAGCTTCTATGCTTGGCATGGTCAGTTTGAAATAGGAAACCCGGGGACTGGCAGGATCTCCAGGTATTTCACACAAAAGAAAAATTACAAAGAGAACAGGATATTTTTAACACAAGTACATGGTGCAACATACACATATCAGGAATGTGAAATGTTGGCATAACATGCACTTTACGTCAGTAATACATTCTGTATTGTACGTTTTTCCATGTACAGTACCGGGAGGCATGGGAGTTCAGTGTTACATAAACATCATCTGAGCACACTGAAATAATGAGGCATATAGTTAAGTCAGAGTTTTGCATTCAACTTCATTATTTTAATTTTTGAAAATTGAACAATGCCTAGAAATAAAATATTTATTTTTAAAATCAGCATCCTGTGTAGTGAGTAAAGAAGCAAAGCTAGGACAGATATGTGATCCTGTCTTCACTCTAATCCAGCACATTGACACAGATCACGTCACCAATGCCTCCAATAATTTCTGACCTAGCATACTGCTCACTACACTAAAGAATTATTTAAAAAAGAAGGCGTGACATTTAGGAAAAATTAACAGCACAGCCACTACTGCTATCCATACTTCACATATTCAACATTTCTAATAGGTGTACATCTGGGGATGTGGCCCAGTAAAACATGAAAAACAACACAACAGACATTCAACCAGAATTCAGCCAACAGTATACTGTATGCTCAAAAAAGAATACTGTGTTATTCCTGTTTTCAATTTTAGAATATTCAGTAAGAAATAAAACTTAAAAAAAATGCTCTTCAATATGAAGTGATGTTGTTGTGTGCAATGGAAATTCCAAAAGGATGATATTACCCTTAGCAGCGTCCCAGTGATGTCCTAGTGTTTCCATGATCTATCAGCAGCCCCTTTTATTTACCTGGCTTTGCCTTATAATTATAAGGCGTGTCAGTGCTCCAGGGCTGATTATATATTTTTTACATCTCTTGATTCCCTTAACGGCTGTAAATGATGGTTTGACTTATCAAGAAACAGTAAACTTTTGAAAAGGTGGTTCCCTCTGAAAGGCAACAGAATTCTGGAATGACCGTAATACAAAGTTATTAATGCTGATCATTCTCATTGTGATTAATAAAGTATATGAAAGCCCAATCACCAAAATCTCATAAAATGTCATATATTTTTTGAAGTTTTTTTCAGTATCCTCAAATCTCAAACTTTCTATAAAATATCTGTGAAGATTTTCATTTATCCAGGACATGGTATAACCAGTAGCAGTTAGTCAAAGCCCTATTCCACTGGATTTGTTCAGTAGTGTTAAAGATTTTTCAAAACCTATCAAAGCCACTTTTTCAATTTTATTGGGTATCATAAAAATACCCCAGCATTTATATCCACACATGTAGCACAGACATCTTAACCTCTTCCCGCTGATGGTATGCATATATGCGGCCTCTTGATGGTAAGCTTTAATGCAACCCTATTAAAACACCGTTTTGTGCTGAGAGCGCACACTCTGTGTGCTCCCAGCACAGTCACCAGTGGAGAAAGGGATATCACCGCTCCAGGAAGTTCAAGCAAAGGTAAAAGCCTCTCCTCCAGTTTAGAAGCCCCAGGTGCTGGCAATGCATGTAACAATGCAAACTGAGAAGAAATTCTGGACAGCCGCACTCCAAAAAAGTTTTTGCCTTTCATTCAAAAATGGACATCAAAAATACATGCCACAGCAGAACAGAACGGACAGAAGAGCTGACGCGTTTCACACTAACAAACAGTGCTTAGTCATAGCTAATAATCATAGAAATAAATAACGCTTATGTAGCAGGGTGGTCAATTTAGGGGGAGTCTCTGAGTGGTAATTAGGCTCAGACACCTTAATTTGTTAGGGGTTATGGACCATTTTTGTCCTCAGGGGATAATGCTGGTGATGAGTTCCCTGTGGCCTGCGGGTGGCGCTGCCATTCAAGGCTGAACCGCGAGCGTAGTGCTGTGCCTTTTGTGTCCCCTCTCGGCAGCCATACAGTGGGATGGGGAACCTGCTGTGCATGCAGGGAGAGGATATAAAAGGGGCAGACATCTCCTGATCGGGGTCCACACCCAGGCACCTTCAGCCTGGGGGTGAGTGAGGTTCATCTCCGTGTGCCCTAGGCCTTGAGGCTGTGTTCCTGTTCCATCTCAGGCACCTTTGGCCTGGGATGAGGTACTACCCTGCCGTCCTGTTCGCCTGGGTATGAAGACCCAGGGGTTGCGGAAAAGGCCCGGGGCCCAGCACCTTCGGCTGGGGTCCGCTAAGGATTGATGAGTCCAGGGTGCCGCCTTGCGAGGGGACCTGCACTCTCAGAGAAGGGAGGATCATTCCAAAGGACCGATGCGGGAGTCACGGTGAAGGAAGGGTCTGTTGACTCTCTAGGGGGACGTCTTCTCCTTGATAGGGGCCATGTTCTAAGAAGGAAGTTCACGTTCACCAGGTCAGTGGCAGTGGCCTTATTCACCAGGTCTGTGGCAGAGACCAAACTCACGGTCTGTGGCAGAGACTGTGCACCTAGTATACTGCTTGAGAATCTGAGTACAGGCATACCCCGCTTTAAGTACACTCACTTTACATACACTCGCGAGTAAGGACATACCCGCGAGTGTATGTAAAGTGCCTCACAAGTACTGTACAGACATTTTGCAGCCGCAGTAGAAGGAGCTGAGGCTCCGAGAGCATAGCCCGCCCTGTTCCAGTGTGCCCCTGACACCCCCACTACAGCCCCTGACACCCCCACTACAGCCCCTGAGACCTCAACTACAGCTCCTGAGACCCCCTGACCCCCCACTACACCCTAGAAGTGAAAAAAGGTATTGTTTCACTTTAAGTACATTTTCGTTTTACATACATGCTCTGGTCCCCATTGTGTACTTAAAAGTGGGGTATGCCTGTAGTACAGTAAAGAGCTACATTTGTGTCTGGACCTCCTCCACACCTTGGGCTGTCCTGTTTCCTTGCTCCAACGTTTTTCCTATCCAAAAGACTGTGTATTGCAAAGTGAGAATAAATCTTGAGTTGGAGTTTCAGCTGGTGTGGACATTCATGTTACTGGGGAAGTCAAGGACTTGTCTCTACTCACGGTAGAGATGAGAATCATTCTCAGGAGGATTTTGTCCCTGGCTGCAGACAAGACCCAACAACAACACCGCTTAACCTTTTTACACAAGAGGGTACGGGCTGATAGTGCGGTGTGCCTTTCTCCCCCCGCGAGGAGCCAAGTTAAATGCAGGCTGGGGGGAAAGGTGGGTGCGCTAGACTTAAATACTGTTTCCTTTTGGACCATGTGACCAGAAAATTAGCCTAGTTAATTGTCTGATCAATCCAGTTCAATTGATCACAAGAAATCACAACCCATTCTGTGAACACAATCCAGTCTTAAAAAACAAATGTGATTATATAATGTGCCATAATCAATTCTTTGTGCAAAAATATATGTGTGAAACATGTAATGAACATATAATGAAACGAAATACCGTATTTATCGGCGTATAACACGCACAGGCATAAAACACGCACCCCCACTTTAAGAGGGAAGTTTCAGGGAAACACGCAGGCACAGTTTACTTTTACTATTTTCAAGGTAAAAAAGTGAGTGTTATACGCCAATAAATACAGTATATAGGTCAATGTCGTGAACAAAGAGAATAAAGTGTAATATGAATATATTTTATATATATATATATATATATATATATATATATATATATTTATGGGCACCTACGACCCATATATAAGTGAATATATTAAGTGTGTGAATACTTGATGAGTGAGTAAAAAATGAGAAAGTCAAATGACAATGTAAATAATTTTTTATTTATTTTTCTCTCTCTCATTCCCCTTCTCATCCCTCCCTTTTTCCCCTTATTAACTGTGAGAAATATACCTACTTTAATAATTATCGTATTAGTTAAAAATTGGTGGATTATATGTTGAATATTAAGTATATTATTGACCTTGTCTTTTTTTTTTTTTATGTTCATCAACTGTGTTATAACAAACTGATGTAATATGCATTCTGACACATTTAATATTGTAAACATATGCAGTTATGTACTGTTTTAATATGCTGTTCCTTTGCTTTTCTCATGTTCACCTAATAAAACTTTATGAAACAAAAAAAAAAAGGAACAGGAGCCACACTGGAGCAAAGATTCTGTCAGCTCTGCAGGGGTGGGCCCAGAGGTGGTTAAATTCACGCCATCTTGTGCCAGCAAAGGTCATGTGTGACAACAACAGGAAAGGTTCACACACGTTCTCAGCCTGGTGGCGCAGCACTTAATAAGATAGGTACCCTGATTTACAGGATCTTCTGAGGTCAGCCAGAAGAGTTTGTAGCCCTTTCAGGCTGTTATAACCAGTCAGTCTGCGGCTTTGCGGAGTTCAGTGGGAACTCTATTTGCCCAGAAAACAACTGATCTATGACAGGCCCACCCAGTGGAACTCTACTTTGGCCATGATGCAGCAGCTGCACATGCATCAGCGGGCCATAAATGAGTACCTGTGTGAGTGTGACATAAGGACAGGCTTGCGTCATTATTTGTTTAGTATTCCCAATCCCTGCTGTGGCAGACACTGTGTGGCATTATAGCAGTAGTCTCCAAACTTATCTGGCCCTTGAGGCTTTATTCCTGTCATGGATACAAACAATATAGGGGAAACTCCTCCTACTAACACCAATAATAGGGCACTATTTCTCTTACTGACATCAACAATGGGACATCATTCCTTCCACTGACACAAACAATCAAGCACTATTCTTCCCCCTAATACCAAAGATGGGGCATTGTTTACTACCACTGGGCATAGTCCAGCCCCTCTAAAGTCTGAACAACAGTAAAATACATGTTTGCATATTTTTTGACTGGATAGCTACTGTGTTGACCAGCAATGTTTGTATTTTACTACAATGCATTGTAGTAAAAATGGGCAACATCTTCTGGATCATTTGGGAATGTCTCAGCATTCACACAAAAGTCTCCAATAATACCTGTAAAACTCATAATGTTTGCGGTAATATGTTTGAATTTCAGTTTTTATGGTTTGTTTTTCTCAGGGCAAATGTTACATTCCCTAAGAGAAAATAGCCTTAAAGTGGTACTAAACCCAAAATCAAGCATTTATTTTCCTGACGGCTCCATGTCAGCACAGCTGGGTGAGGCCCCGCCTACCCCTACGTGATCAGGACTTAACTATAAATGTTTCATTCACCTCAGCCTCAGCGTTCTTCTCCTTTCCTCCTACGTGCAGGACGTAGGTGTGCTCCTCTACCTAGCTGGTCAAAATGGCTGACGGGCTGTCCATACGTGTGGATGAAGCTGGACGAAGTCCCTGGTGTCTCGTCTAAATGACCATAATCCAGGGAGCCCCGCTGTTGGTCCTTGGGGCGGCTTTATCATGGCTAACAGCCGTGTCTGCGGTCCGCACAGTCCAAACAAGATGGACAGTGGTCGTGGCAGAGTGCTCCCCTATGCACGCGCACATGCGCTGTGCCAGTGTCGACGGTCGGATGACGGAGGTTGGGTGAGCTAAATGCTTTGTATCCAATGTATGCTGCATTACTGGACAGGGAGTACTCTGTATAGCAGATACAAAAAGTAACACTTTGTCTGTTCATACATGACTATAATCTGTTGGTGGCTTCTCATGTTTGCTTACTGTCATGCCATTATGCCAAACCCCCTCCAAAGACCAGCATTTTTCAGAGAAGGTAGTTGGAGCCACCTGGGATGTCTACTGGATCCATCCATGGCTTGTGGAGATATGGGATATCCTTGTGTATGTGATGTTTGGTTTTCCTCAAAAAAGGAATATGGAGAAGCATGTTTATGATGTCTACAATTCCCTTGGTTTGTGTGCACTGCAGATGGTTGTAATTTTGTTACAAATTCCTACCTTTTTGTTGCTGTTCTGAAACAAACTTTTTCATCATGAACTGATTGCTCCAGGATTAGATTCTAGCCAAATTAACCTCCATCTGGTTAACAGGGCTGTAGATGGAAGCTTCTGCCTCCCTCTAGCTGTGGTTAACCTCTCAGGGTTTGTTACTAAACAAGCTATTTACTGCATTTAATCGGTTTTTTTCCCATGTCCAGGGTCGCACTGGATTGCGGGAATGAGGCTGTGCTATTCAGCTTTGTCTCCCGCTGGTCAGTCTCGATTCCGGTCGTGATTTTCAGTGACATCTGTGCAAGTCTCTGTGCGGATGTCAATATAAGTCGCAACCCAAAATCGCAAAGATAATACAAAACTGCCTTTTTGAAGTGGGTGCGGCGCCACTGATGCAGCGTTGCACCGATTAGGGCGGTGCGATTGATGCCTATTTTTCATGCGATTTGACTGGTCGGGTCGCATGTCAAAAACGCACCAGTGTGATCCGGGGCTATGGGTTGGTTTGCTGAATGGTGCGCAAGCCCTGTGGTGAGGTTATCTATTAGTGTTTACCAATCTCAGAACGAATATGCTTCAGGCCCTTCAATAAGAAGACATGGATGAACATGAAGGAGCAGTCTCATAACTTTCCCAAGCAAACATCCCTCCTCAAGCTCTATAAGAGGAATACATGGATGGGCATGACAGTATGTATCCCACTGGCTTAAACAGCCAGGGAGGAGGGTGACACCTAAAAGGTGTCACACCCAATAAACAAATTGCCAATACACTCTAAAGGGGTGTTTTCGGCTCACCCTGTGAAAGGGTTATCTGCTCTGACAATGAGAAGCTGCCTGTCCATACCAGGTGAAGCAGCCCATTCTCCAAACTTCCGGATGGAGATGACTGCACACAGCCTGCTTTGTTCAAGCAACCAAGGATATGGATGACGGCACCTAACAACAGGTGGTCACATTCATGAAACATGTGGTCAATACGCTCTAAAACTGAAAATTTATTACCAAATACTTACTGTAATTTTCCTTTCCTGATAGACTCCATGGCAGACTATGTGTGGGTTAATCCCGCCTCCTCTCCACAGCTATAGTTCCGTAACTAGCCGACTCAAATTTAACCCACACGTAGTCTGCCATGGAATCTATCAGGAAAGGAAAATTACGGTAAGTTTTTGGTAATAAATTTTCAGTTTTCCTGACAGACTCCATGGCAGACTACGTGTGGGAAATAACTAGCCAATCCACACGGGAGGGTATGCTTGAACAAAAATATATTTTAATCTTTCCCGTCTACTGACAGGATTTTTCGACCAAAATTAACAGAGGAAAGGGAAGCAGGCTCAATACAATAATGGGACATAAATGTATTAATAGAAGACCACGAAGCTGCCTTGCATATCACTTCAGGAGCCACGTGTCGAGCTGCTGCCCATGAGGCTGCCATGCCTCTGGTGGAATGAGCCGTCACCGCCTCTGGAGGAGCCAAGCCCTTCGCCCTGTAGGCCTGTTGAATAGATTGAACAATCCAGGCTGCTATCGTTCTGGAGGAAGGCCTCTTTCCTTTGTTGCTGCCACTATGTAACAAGAACAGGTAGTTCGAGCTTCTAAAAGATGAAGTGACTCGCAAGTATTCTTTCAGAGTCTCGCCCACATCCAAGGGATGAGCATCTGCTGATTCCGGAGAATTGAAAGTAGGAAGGACTATTTCTTGATTCTCATGAAAGACAGATGTGACTTTTGGCTTTGACCCAAGCATGGGAATAAGGACCACTCGGTCCGGGAAGAAAGTCAAAAAGGGTTCTTGACAACCCAGGAAGCTTATTTCTGAAACCCTTTTGGCTGAAGTAATAGCCACTAGAAAGGCCAGTTTAACTGATAAGTCCTTAATGGAAAGTCCTTGTTGTTGAGTGCAGAAAGAGCATCAAGGACAAGTGGAAGATCCCATTTGGGGAATCTGGGTTTCCTCTGAGACCTGATTCTCGATGCCCCCCGAAAGAACTGTTGAACCAGGGGATGAGTTGCCCATGACGTTCCTGAAAAAGCTGATAAGGCTGAAACTTGTACTCTGAGGGAACTGATCGACAAAGGAAGATCCAAGCCTGATTGGAGAAAACTCAAAATGTCTTGAACACTAGGATTTCTAGATGATTTTCCTGCAGAAGTCGTGAAGCTGACAAACCTGGCCCAGATTCTATTGTAAGTTTTGTTTGTGTTAGGCTTTCTGGAGCTCATAAGGGTATAGATTACCCCTGAAGCACACCCAAGAGACTCTAGCCTCTCCCTCTCAAGAACCAGACCATCAGTCTCAGTATCGCTGGACAGGGGTGCAGGGTCGCCCCCTGAGAAAGAAGGTCCGGCCTGAGAGGAAGAGGCAACGGGTCCCGGAAGCTCATTAGGTTCAGGAGAGGAAACCACAGCCTGCTCGGCCAATATGGTGCTATTGTTACCACTTCGACTGTCTCCAACTGAAGCCGCTGTAGGAATTTTAGCATGATCGGAGGTGGAGGGAAGGCATATGCCCTGTTGAAATCCCATTGACTCGTTAATGCATCTACTCCGAAAGCTTGACTGCACCGACCTCGAGTGTAGTATCTGTCGATCTTGTAATTGCAGGGGGATGCAAACAGATCCACCTCTGGATCGAATTCCAACGATAGGATCCACTTGAATGTTTGTGGACGCAGTGACCATTCGTTGTTGTCTAGATTGCTGCGTGACAGGAAGTCCGCTTGAATGTTCTGCTCCCCTGGAATGAAGACTGCTGTCAAGTTGAGCAGATTCCTCTGAGCCCAGGTCATGATGGGCTCGACCTCTTGGAGAAGGGCGGAGCTCCGAGTGCCCCCTTGCATCTTCACGTATGCCACCGCAGTGGTGTTGTCCATTTTGAGTAGGACCGACTTCCCTTTCAGGAGGTGGGAAAAGGCTTGAAGGGCACACCATGCCGCACGTAGCTCCAGAATGTTTGAAGTGTGGAGACGGGCATCCCATTTGCCCTGAGCCAGTTCTGCCCCACAATGGGCCCCCTAGCCCGCATTGCTGGCATCGGATGTAACAGTCACCCAATGGATGGGAGCAAGGGAGTGGCATGTTAACAAGTTCTTGGTTTGAAGCCACCAGAGGAGACTGTTCCTCATTGACTGTGTTATCCGGATCAACTGATTGAGATCATCCGACCCCCACTGCTGGAGGAAACCTGACTGCAAAAGACGAAGTCTCCACATCGCCCATTTGACCATAGGGGTTGTGGCCACCATCGTGCCGATTATCTTCAGGCACTGTGATGCCCTTAGATGTGAGGAGTCTAGGGCTAAGGAGATTCTTTCATGAATGATCGGTATTTTTTCTTCCGGAAGAGAGATGGTATTCTCTATTGTGTTGAATTGAGCCCCTAGATATATTAGGCACTGGGTCGGCTCTAACTGACTCTTCTCCCGGTTTAGGAGCCATCCAAACTCCAACAGTGTAGAGATCACCTGATCTTTGTGGATCAGCAACTGCTGCTTGTCTTGGGACAGTACTAGTAAATCGTCCAGATAATCATACAGACGCACACCCTGTATTCTGATAAGGGACACAACTGCCAACAGCACCTTGGAAAAGACTCTTGGAGAAGTCGTTAGCCCGAATGGAAGACAAATAAATTGTAAGTGCTCTTGTTCGACCTGGAACCGAAGATATTTGTGAAAATCTTCCGCCATGGGAAAATGAAAGTATGCGTCCTTTAGATCTATTGAGATCAACCAGTTGCCTGGTTGAACGACTTTTTGGATAGTTGAGAGTGACTCCATCTTGAACTTCTTGTGCTTTATATATCTGTTTAGAAAGGTGAGGTCTATAACTGGGCGCCAAGAGCCGTTTTTCTTCTGTACTAGAAAGAAAGAGGGGGGAGTATACCCCCTGGAATTCCTCATCCTTTGGCACGGGCACCACTGCTCCTTGATCTTTCAGGACATTGACATATGAAAGAAGAACTTGTTGTTTTTCTTCTGATTGAGGAAGAGAAGTTTGCATTGGTCTGCATGGAGGAATCTTGGTGAAGGACCATGTGTGGCCTGTTGAGACCGTTTTGATGGTCCAATAATCTGTTTCTTGCCAGACTTTTGAAAGGAAGCTTGCCCTCTATTCCAGTTCCAGCTTCTCCTAAAATCCCGTCCGGGTATATAGGAGCGTGCCTCCCTCGAACGCTCTGTACTGCGTCTCCGTTGAGGTCTTCTCTGGTTAAACGGGCGCCTGTCCTGGGGAAGGAAACCCGACTTTCCGCCTGTAGCTTTTGAAATGGCGTTATCAAGTTTGTTCCCAAACAATGAAGTCCCTTCAAAGGGAATTTTGCACCACGCCTGCTTGGAGGCTGGATCAGCAAGCCAGGGGCGTAACCACAATGCTCGTTTGGCCGTGACCGAAGACAACATTGATCTGGCCAGCAAACGGATGAGGTCAATTGATGCTTCTCCCAAAAAGGCGACAGCCAGTTTAAGTTCTTGCACCGCTGAACTTTGTGCCAATTCCTCCGAGACACCTTTCAGGACGGAGTGTCACGTATCAGGTAAGACCAGAACTATGTGAACTGCAACAAAGGAAACCCAAACGTGTGTAAGTGAAATATATTGATTAAAGATAAGTGAAATAATATAGATACAACCACCTCCAATACCACACAGTGCACAATAACCAATACCAAACAGAACCCACAAATAATAACAGTAACAGACAAATATGTACAAGTAATGGGGAAACCAGAATCATAAACAGGGCCAGGCCCATACACAGCGGGTAGGCAGATGGACAAAGGGGTATTCCGGAAGCATAAACGTTAGCCAGGCCAAGGTCATACACAGGGGGACCAGCAGATGGGGTAAGGAACACAGGACAGGGAGAGGATGGATGGATCAGGACAGGGAGACAGGATCAAGCAGGGGGCAACCAGGCTGCAGAGCAGGGATCAGGGATTAGGACAGACACATCAGGTTCAGGTTACAGGTTCAGGTTACAGGAATCAGGGTTACAGGAATCGAGGTTCAAGTAGACAGGCTACAGGTCAGGGCACAAGGATGATACCAGGGCAAGGAGTGCTTGTGCTTGCCGGGTATTTATAGGAAGGCTAACTGGCTTCAAGTCACAGCTGAACGGAGGAAGGGCAGTTTGCTCCACACTGCCAGGATCCATCCGCTGGTGGAAACCAGTACTGCGTCCAAGGAATAATACAACACCAGCAGGGAAAGATTCTCCTGACAGTTCCAAACTGCCAGGAGACACCTGCTGGTGGACCGCAGTACTGCAAAACAAATAACAAATAACACCAGGGTAGGGAACCATTCCTGACAGTACCCCCCCTCAAAGGAGCGGCCTCCGGACGCTCCAACTAACTGTTGCCGGGGAAAGTTCATGGCAACAAGCTGGATAATAGGCAAAGTCACATCAAGCTGGGCAGCAGACAGGAACACATCGAGCTGGGCAGCAGGCTCTGGGTCATCAAGCTGGGCAGCAGGCTCCGGGTCATCGAGCTGGGCAGCAGGCTCCGGGTCATCGGGCTGGGCAGTAGGCAGGAACACATCGGGCTGGGCAGCAGGCTCCGGATCATCGAGCTGGGCAGCAGGCTCCGGGTCATTGAGCTGGGCAGCAGGCAGGAACACATTGGGCTGGGCAGCAGGCTCCGGGTCATCGAGCTGGGCAGCAGGCTCTGGGTCATCGAGCTGGGCAGCAGGCTCCGGGTCATCGAGCTGGGCAGCAGGCAGTGGCACATCCGGTTGGGCAGTAGGCTCCTCAGGCCAGGAAACGGGCACCATAACTTCAGGCTGGGAAACAGGCACCACAACCCTTAAGCCGGGAAACGGGCACCACAACCTCAAGCCAGGAAACGGGAACCACAACCTCAAGCCGGGAAACGGGAACCACAACCTCAAGCCGGGAAACGGGAACCACAACCTCAAGCCGGGAAACGGGAACCACAACCTCAAGCCGGGAAACGGGCACCACAACCTCAAGCCGGGAAACGGGCACCACAACCTCTGGCTGGGAAACGGGCACCGGATCTTCAGGCTGGCAGGCTGATACGGGGACTTCAGGCTGGCAGGCTGGCACAAGAACTTCAGGCTGGCAGGCTGGTACAAGAACTTCAGGCTGGCAGGCTGGTACAAAAACTTCAGGCTGGCAGGCTGGTACAAAAACTTCAGGCTGGCAGGCTGATACAAAAACTTCAGGCTGGCAGGCTGGTACAAAAACTTCAGGCTGGCAGGCTGGTACAAAAACTTCAGGCTGGCAGGCTGGCACAAGAACTTCAGGCTGGCAGGCTGGCTCGGGAACCGCAAGCTGGAAGGCTGGCTCGGGAGCCGCAGGCTGGGAGGCTGGCTCGGGAACCGCAGGCTGGGAGGCTGGCTCGGGAACCGCAGGCTGGGAGGCTGGCTCGGGAACCGCAGGCTGGGAGGCTGGCTCGGGAACCGCAGGCTGGGAGGCTGGCTCGGGAACCGCAGGCTGGGAGGCTGGCTCGGGAACCGCAGGCTGGGAGGCTGGCTCGGGAACCGCAGGCTGGAAGGCTGGCTCGGGAACCGCAGGCTGGAAGGCTGGCTCGGGAACCGCAAGCTGGAAGGCTGGCTCGGGAACCGCAAGCTGGAAGGCTGGCTCGGGAACCGCAGGCTGGGAGGCTGGCTCGGGAACCGCAGGCTGGGAGGCTGGCTCGGGAACCGCAGGCTGGAAGGCTGGCTCGGGAACCGCAGGCTGGAAGGCTGGCTCGGGAACCGCAAGCTGGAAGGCTGGCTCGGGAACCGCAAGCTGGAAGGCTGGCTCGGGAACCGCAGGCTGGAAGGCTCGCTCGGGAACTGCAAGCTGGAAGGCTGGCTCTGAAACTGCAGGCTGGAAGGCTGGCTCTGAAACTGCAGGCTGGAAGGCGGGCTCTGGAACTGCAGGCTGGAAGGCGGGCTCTGGAACTGCAGGCTGGAAGGTGGGCTCTGGAACTGCGGGCTGGATTAGACTGTTTGGTGTGAAGGCAGGTTGGGTTACTGGCAGGATCATGTGGGTTGGAAAGAATTTCCATTTCTTCTTTGGTTTAACTGCTGGAGATCTGTAGGTGGCTGCAGGACTGTAGGTAGGAGGTGAGACATACTGAAGAGAAGGGCTGGGATATGTCAAGTAGGCTTGTGCAATCCGTTTCGTAACGAATTGAAATTCGTCCGAATTTAGCAACTTTCGGACATTCGGAAGCATTCGAATTTCCGAACAAAGCAATTACGAATAAGACCGAATCCGAAATAAATTATACCGCAAATAGCGAATGCCCGAATGTCTTCGGCATAATTCGTTATGAAAAAGTTACGAATGTACGAATCCATACGAAGCACAATAACACTCACTCTGCTCTGCTCTCTGCTTCTCCCACACCGTGCTGAACTCCCTCTCAAAATGGTGTACAGGGGCGGAGGTTATAGCCGCATGTAAAAAACGAAAGTAAAATACGAGATTTCGAATCCATTCGAAGCACAATAACACTCTGCTCTGCTCTCTGCTTCTCCCTCACCGTGCTGAACCCTCTCAAAATGGTGTACAGGGGCAGAGGCTATAGCCGCATGTAAAAAACGAAAGTAAAATACGAGATTTCGAATCGTTACAAATAACCGCAATGCATTTAGAAAAGTACAAATCCATTCGAAGCACATTAGGCATAATAGGCAGCGTCGTTGTGAGAGAGACACGGAAAATTACGAATCAACGAACCCAAAAAAAGTTACGAAAGTAGGAGTTGTGTCCAGAATCAACGAAAAACAACGTACTCTACCGAAAGTACAAACCCAAAAAAAGTTACGAAAGTAGGAGTTGTGTCCAGAATCAACGAAAAACAACGTACTCTACCGAAAGTACGAATTATAAAGCAACAAAAAATTCAACGAAAAATGTCGCTTGCAAAAATACGAATGAGTCCGAACACGAAAAATCCCGTCTAGCAAAATTACGAATGATTACGAATCAACAGGACCGGAAAGAAACGAACCGAAACGGAACGAATTTTTCCGTTGTGCACAAGTCTAATGTCAAGGAAGAGGGAACAGTGGCCAGAGGAAAATCTTGTGGGGAAGCTGTAGGTAGTTGAGAAGAGACAGGTGGATTAAATGCGGGATAGGTACAGGGGGCAGAGATTGGATATTGGTATCTGGTGGGAAGCAGCATATACCGAGCTGCGACTGGGGTTGCCATGGGTGACGGGGGACAAGGCTTTTGAGCAGGTAGGTGTCTGATGGTAGAAGTGGTTTGTTGTGGGTTGGCTGGGATTGATTGTAACATATCAGACCATGCCAAGAGTATTGGTTGTACAAACTGTGGTTTTAAATTTCCCTGTTTAACAAAGGACTGACCAGACTTAATGCACTCAGCAATCACCTGTGGGGAACTGGCTCAGTAGTGCTCACAAAAATCAGCAGGATCATCTTCAAACAGCCATACTAGGGATATAACCTGATTTACGGTGAAAGGAATGGTGAAATCATCATGGCCCTCAGGAATACAGGGCAGGGCCAGCTCAGTACAGATTTTAATCAGAGGCTGCACCTCCCCAAACAGTATATACCCCTGATTGACCAGGAGGTGAGCCGATCGGATAGCCGCAAACAACTGATCCCTAGACCATCCTTCCAAAGCCTGACGGCAATAATCACCACTTTCAGTTGCCAGCAGAGAAAAATAAATAACCTCATCAGTGTTCATGTTTGCAAACAAACGGTTCCCCTGTGCAGTCACTTCTGATCAGGAATGGCCCTGGTATACTGTCACATATCCGGTAAGACCAGAACTATGTGAACTGCAACAAAGGAAACCCAAACGTGTGTAAGTGAAATATAATGATTTATTAAAGATAAGTGAAATAATATAGATACAACCACCTCCAATACCACACAGTGCACAATAACCAATACCAAACAGAACCCACAAATAAGAACAGTAACAGACAAATATGTACAAGTAATGGGGAAACCAGAATCATAAACAGGGCCAGGCCAGGGTCATACACAGCGGGTAGGCAGATGGACAAAGGGGTATTCCGGAAGCATAAACGTTAGCCAGGCCAAGGTCATACACAGGGGGACCAGCAGATGGGGTAAGGAACACAGGACAGGGAGAGGATGGATGGATGGATGGATCAGGACAGGGAGACAGGATCGAGCAGGAGGCAACCAGGCTGCAGAGCAGGGATCAGGGATTAGGACAGACACAACAGGTTCAGGTTACAGGTTCAGGTTACAGGAATCAGGGTTACAGGAATCGAGGTTCAAGTAGACAGGCTACAGGTCAGGGCACAAGGACGATACCAGGGCAAGGAGTGCTTGTGCTTGCCGGGTATTTATAGGAAGGCTAATTGGCTTCAAGTCACAGCTGAACGGAGGAAGGGCAGTTTGCTCCACACTGCCAGGATCCATCCGCTGGTGGAAACCAGTACTGCGTCCAAGGAATAATACGACACTAGCAGGGAAAGATTCTCCTGACAGTTCCAAACTGCCAGGAGACACCTGCTGGTGGACCGCAGTACTGCAAAACAAATAACAAATAACACCAGCGGATGGAACCATTTCTAACACAGAGTCTACATTTTCCACCCAGGCATCTATTGCTTTGGAGGTAACTGCAAGGGCTAAAGCTGGTTTGCAGGCCGTTCCGGTCAGGCTATATATTCTTTTGAGGTCTTGGTCAATCTTTCGATCCAGACCATCTTTAAAAGATACAGCATCATCTAGCGGGAGGGTGACATGCTTCGCTAGGCGCATTACTGCAGCATCTACGAGGGGAGCATTTTCCAAATGATTAACGTCCTCAGATTTAAAGGGATACAGTCTAGAGGTTTTGCTTAGCATAGAAACCTTCTTATCTCCCTTGCTCCATTCTTCCTCGAACACTCCTTTCAGCTCAGAGGGAAGTGGGAAATTGGAGCGTTCTTTCCCCAGTTGCTTAAACAGTTTTCTTTGTTTCTCTGGGGGGGCAGTGGTATCTTCAAATTTAGGGTTTCGTTCACTGCCTTGATCAGTGGCGAGACTAAAGCGTAGTTGAATCCCACCGTAGAGTCATCTCCCTCCATCTCGTCTTGCGAGGAATTATGGGAGGAATCATGGGGCTGGAATTGGCCTGGATCCTCCTGGGCCTCGTCAGCCAAGGAGCCAGACAAGGTGGTGGACTGGCTCCTCGTGTGGGGGGCAAATATTTCCTTCATAGATTACTGTACCACACGTTTCACAAGAGACTCGAGATTTTGTTTTTCGGTCTCTTTCTCACCGACCGCTCGGGCATAACATGGGTCGCATAGCGATTTGCCCTCCGGGATTCTGGTTTTACATCCCCAACAGGCTCTGTGGTCAGAGCGACTATCGCGGTGGTGGTGGTGGGGACTAGAGGAGGAATGGAAACGTCTCCTATGTCTAGAGGGGGTATGTGAACGTCCCCTATAATGATGGGTTCTAGACGTAGTGTCGTGTCTGGACCTGGAGGATGAGTGATGATGCTGATGCGGCCTGGCAAGGTCCCTGTCTTGTGACTGATGAACTGATATAGCCGGGCTGTAAGAGATAATACAGACAGAGGGAGGGGGAGGAAGGTGGGCAGGATGTAACCATTAGCAACCACCAGCAAAGGCACAAAAGACACCAACCCCCTACCCACTCCACACATACCTTGTGCGGGAGGGCTGGCCACACGGCGGTGAAGATGAGTCCATGACGAGGGAGACACAGAAATCCGTAACTACACTACCTAGACTAAGGATAAGCAAATCAATGCAAGGAAGCACACAAAAAAAAGTTTTTTGTTTTGTTTTGTTTTTTTAAACTGTCCCTTTAAGAGACACTAAGCATTACAAACATTACATTGCAAAAGAAGTGCTTACCCCGTCCTGGTAGTATTGAGGCTCCGGGACGCTGCCGCTATACGCCCACAGGTTATTCCACCTGTATAGGGCTCTTCAGCGGTTTAAACAAACCACCGGAATGACGTCACGGTTGGTCCCGCTGCGCGCATACACCAAGGGGACCAGACCTACTGCGCCTGTGCAGCCCCTGACCCCTCCACCGCATCGCGCATGCGCGAAAACCAAGCCTTGGTTTTACCGCGGCTAGGCGCATTCGCAGATGCGCGGCGGACCGGGAACCAGGAAGAGTTATGGCGTCCTGGAGCGTAGAAGCGTTCCACATGCCGCAACACAAAAGGAAATGAGACAAGGGATACAAAACAACATACATAAACTTGTCTGCCATGAGAGAAAAAAGGTGAACAAAATCTTCAGACCTTGCCAGCCGGGGGATTCCTGCGACATCCGATCCGGTACTCTGGGCTACATCCCTTCAACCATAAGGGTATTTCCAGCCCTGTAACCACTCGCCCGCTCATAGCTGGGCCCTGGGTGCACCGCAGTAACAGTACCAAGCAATCCAAGAAATCCACACATCCTGGACATCGCACAGAATCGCATGATGAAGGTCCATGTGAGGAGGACAAAAAAGGAACACCTGTCTGTGGAGGTGAGCTCAAATTTATGGGTAAGGGGTCCTATAGCTATGGAGAGGAGGCGGGGTTAACCCACACGTAGTCTGCCATGGAGTCTGTCAGAAAAAGAGTGTTTCCACTCACCCTGTGAAGTCTCCAAGCCTTCCCAAGCAAACAATCCGCTTCAGATCCTTCCAAAGAGAAACAGACGAATATGACTGCAAGGATGTCACCTAGTTCAAGCAACCTAGGACAAAGATGACGACAACACCTAACCAGTTGTCACAATTAAAGTGGAGTTCCACCCAGAAATTTATTTTTTCACAAAAAATCCTAAAAAAATAGAAAAAAAAATAGAATTTTTTATTTTTTTTTATACTCACCCGAAATACCTGTTGCTATGCGGAAGTCTGTAATCTGCCTTTTCCATAACCACGGTCTGTCTTCTTCCCCATCCTCTTCTAGTGAATGGGGCGCGCTGCTTTCTGGGAGCTGTGTGTAATCCCGGAGAGCAGCCGCCAATTCACAAGTCGGCGCGAGACTCGCGCATGCGCAGTAGGAAACGGGCAGTGAATCCGTAAGGCTTCACTGCCTGTTTCTCTTAGTGTGGATGGCGGCGCGGGACCTGCACCGATCGAGGGATCGGCATCGGGGGGCCATCAGCGCGGGAGAGTAGGACAGGTAAGTGTCCTTAATAAAAGTCAGCGGCTACAGTGTTAGTAGCTGCTGACTTTAAAAAATAAAATAAATTTGCGGGTGGAGCTCCACCGAAACACTCTAATGGAATGTCTAGATTCGTCTCGTGCAGGGACCGTCTGTTTGGCAATGTCCAGCCTTCTTTCAGGGCCTTCTCGGTCCAATCAATTCTCTCCAGTCTCTTCTGAACAGGAAAAAAGAGGATGACCTGTGTCTGGATTGGTAAGGTTGGTGAAATGCCTGTTTATAGAGGTGAAACTTTGGAAGTATTTTAAGTACCTCCAGAAGACGGCTGGATCTGGAATAGATCAAGTGCTTGTTCGTCAAGATTGGAGGATATCGTCACAGCAGGATGTCAAAGTTATGCCCTTTTGAACGAATAGAGGTCCAGGGGTTGGGACCACCCCTTTGGTCAGTATGTGTCCCTTGTAGGATTGGCCATTTACATGACCTTACCATCAGAAGATGTGACCCTCAAGGACAAACGCTATCACTGCATTTTTTATTTATTTTTTCCCCCTTAATCGCAGAAGGTCAAGCTTAAATTTAATAGTGGCCAGTTTGGCTTCCTGCCTTAAGATGAAGGTTTACTGAGTTGAAGAAGACCGAAAACTCAAGTTTCCACGCTCACTCTCACGCCAGAGAGCTGTGTTTTCTGGATGGGAGTCCAAGAAAGACTGGGAAGCCAATGCATAAACCAAGAAGTCAGTAGAAACTTCCATGTCAGAATGCTTTCTGTTATTTTTGGATTGTGCCACCCATACATGCCCTAGGGGCACTTTGTGGTTCCTCTGTGAACATAGGGACGGCTTTGGCGATAGACATGTGGTCCCCTAAGGAAAGCATTTTGGGCCATATTTGGAGATCTTTCATCCTTCACGTCTCAGATTGAGCCATAGAAATCGCCTCGCCCCAGCAGCTCAGACGACCTGGTGGTGCAGTCAGATACCAGCCAATGTAGGGGAGCCCTACTTCAGGAACAATGAGCTCAGGACCAATGGTCTTTTGTCAAGGATCCAAGACTCCGTCTCGGAGTTGAGGGCAGCCTTTTCAGGCTCTTAGCCTTCAGTCACCTCATCCAGGGTAAGCCTGTCCTGGGAAAGTTGGACAGCACAACGACTGTGGCCTACATCTGGAAACAAACCTCAGTCTCTCACTTCTGAAGTTTTCTCTAATTGTAGAATTCACCCAAGTCGATCCTCCCAACGATCTGCGACCTATGTGCCTGGTCGGAAGAATCGTCAGACAAACTATTTGTCCAGGTCAAGTCTGGACGACAATGGATGGCCCAGACTACTGTGAGTCTTTCGAGAACTAACAAAGCTTGGCATTTTATCTGCCAGAGGTAGACCACTTACATTCCCAGTAGGCACTAAGTTGCTGAAGTTCCATTCCAGGGCCCAGGATCCACAAGCTCTCGGAGTGGAGGTGCTGACCGCAGAATGAGAAATTGCTATCATGCAATGCATGAATCTATCTATTGGTGATAGAAGGGGTGGCTGGAGAGAGGGGGCGGCGCCCGTGCACCCTTATGGACGCACCGCCACTGCCGCTCACTCAGCTAGCTCAGATCCGCCATCTGCCCGCCTGGATGAAGGCAGACACGGAGCTTCTCGTGGCCAGAAGACCCCTTTCCTTCTCAGGCTGTCCCTAACCCGCACATCCGGTCAATGAGGAGGAGGCACCTCCGGCACCCCTGATTGATGAGCGCTCTAGGCCGGCGCCTACCTTGCCTATAGGTAGCACCAGTCCTGGCTCCCAGAGCATTTTGTCTTTATACCTTGAATGTCTCCCTCTTTTTCCAAAATTGGAACTGTATTTAATTTAGAAAATCTGTTAACCTTATCGCAGCCTGAAAATGAATGTTTATTCTGCCCTATATTTTCCCTCTCATGTAAAGTACATTTTGTTGCATCTTATAATATACTTTTAAGCAGAAGTCTAATAAATATTTTAATATTTTTACTAGACTTCTGCATTTTACTGTCTTTGGAAGATGAGATAAAAAGGTTTACAATCACTTCAACAGCTACAGGATAATTGTTTATTAGTTATTTATTGTACAAATAATTAATTTACAATTAATGTGTAAATGTTTGATTTAAAGCTGGATTGGGCTGTAATGCAATATAATACACAGGTGATTTCTGCACTGGATTGTTGCACTTTTTAATTATTTTTCACAGTGGTATTTTTATTATTTCACCTTTATGAAGAGTCATTTATGGATGTGTTTTGCAATTATCAATATTTGACGTTTTATGCACGCTATTTTATATCGTTTAAATATTTTTATAGTAAGCGCCCCCTCACCCCCCGCTTTTTATTGTTATACTTTTTTTCAGTGTGTGAACACTTTTTAGGTGGCTGCTACGTTTTTAATTTTTAGTATATTTTATCCCTTATTGGTTTGCGCATTAGTTCCCCCATTTTTCATAATGCAATATGATATTTTCAATCATTCATTTTTATCACGGATATTTATGTAAGACACAATTTGACACATTTTGGTGCAGTTGATCGTCCAGCAAACCTAGGTTTTCATCGGAAAGCACATATTCCTGTAATCTCTGTGCTTTTTCCTTAAACAACCAGAAGGGAGCAGTGTTGCAATGGAACTCTCCGGTCCCTGCGTTCCCAAGGAACCTTCTTACGCTCATATACTGTATTATATCTGATTAATGGCGGTCCTGTCTATAAATAAAAATGTTTCTTAGGATATGCCAGTGTACTTATTAAACCACAAACATCACAGGGGGAATATATATATATATATATATATATATATATATATATATATATGTGTATGAATTTGATTGCATTAACCAGGTGATCTATTGTTTAATATTAAAATTTGGCATGATTAGTCATAGAAGAGGAAACATCGTGTTTGGTATAAAAAAAGAGAAATATTTACAATGGTACAAGCGCAACAATAACGACAGTTGCAAGTGAATAATTTAATACTGATGGGCAAAAAAATAACATGTAAGGCCCCAGCGAGATTTGAACTCGCGACCCCTGGTTTACAAGACCAGTGCTCTAACCCCTGAGCTATGGAGCCATCTGGCTGATACCAGAATACTGAATCACAGTTTCTCTGTTATTACTGTAATATTATGTATGGTAATTTAATTGAATGTTCTACATAAGCATAAATACAGGATGCACAGGCTGTAATTACAACATGCAAACTCAGCAATCAGGGTGGCTGCTTAGTGCTCTTAGTATCCTGGGACTCATCAGAAGCAGGTGTAAAATTGCAATCTGTAGTCGCAAGAGCTTATTACCTCCTCATTTACTTGTTACTTACTTTGTGTCCAAATCAATTATGATTAATGACAGGTCTGGTAAATGACAGATTAACACTTTACAGTAACAAGACCACAGGGATGCCTTAACTACATATACAATATACTGAGCTCTAGAGAGCCTCCAAAAAATGTAATAATCATAATAGACATTGCTTTCCATGCATTTTTTTATACTAAAACATTTCTTTAACTTTTTTTTAATTAAAACTACTAATTTAGAGAAATAACTAATTTCAGAGATTTACTCCTCTGAGGTTAGTTACCACATGATATGTTGCGCGTCAAAATGCTTTGACGCGCAACATAAATTTTTCAAAATTTTTGCCTGAGCTGGGCAGCACACAGGTCCCAGAAAACGGTAGGGACCAGTGGGATCGCGCAGCGCGAGTCGCGCATGCGCAGTAGGGAACCAGGAAGTGGAGCTGCAAGGCTTCACTTCCTAATTCCCTTACCGAAGATGGCGGCGCCTCCACCCGAGAGCCGAGGGACAGATTGGCTTCGGGTGCCGACATTGTGGGCGCTCTGGACAGGTAAGTGTCCTTATTTTAAAAGTCAGCAGCTACAGTATTTGTAGCTATTTAAATAGTGTGAAGTAGAGCTAATTACTTTAAAACACAATAATATGTGAATATATGCAATCAAAATAATATAATAAAGTGCATAACAAACAATTAATGAAATATACTAAGATGCATCATAATGATATAAAAAAAAAGTCCATAAACTTGATACTAATAAAGCTAGAACAAGTCCATATAAAGTTTCTGCAATAGAGTACATCCAGAGAAATCCAATTATCCAAGGAGCAACTTAATCCTTGTCCCAGCAGGGTGGTAACATGTATGACCAAGATGACCAAATGGATAAAGGAACAGGAATGATAATCCAAATCTATGAGATATACAGATGAAAATGGCAGATTCCTCGTATCCTCCCCCTGTAGTAGTGGCCCTATACCTCATAGGAAGACCCCACTGGGTCTAATGGAGCATGGAACGATATCAGTCAGGCCAACAGCGAGGGCTCCTTTCTCCTCAGTAACTTCCAAGCAGGGCACCACTGCAATACTGCCTCCAAACACAGCACAGGTTTCCTGGAAGGTATATCTCCGGATTCAGGGTTTAAAAACAAGAAAGAAGGATCCCTATAGTGTAGTAGATTTAAAAGGTACAAACGTCCATTTATTGAAATACATTTTTTATCTTATTATCGGCTTGACTGATATTGTTCCATGCTCTATTAGACCCAGTGGGGTCTTCCTATAAGGTAAGGGGCCACTACTACAGGGGGAGAATACGAGGAATCTGCCGTTTTCATCTGTATATCTCATAGATTTGGATAATCATTCCTGTTCCTTTATCCATTTGGTCATCTTGGTCATACATGTTACCAGTGGCGTAGCGTGGGAGGGGCAGGGGGCGGTCGCCCCGGGCGCAAAATTTAGAGGGGCACAGCAGCAGGTTACCTGCAGCTCTTCTCCTGCGCTGTGCAGTCTAGGAGACTGTGAGCTCTTCCGCTTCGCTATGAGAAAGAAGTTGTGGTGCAGTTCCGGCTTAGGCTCCAGCGGTGACACTGACACAGCAGTGAGTAAATGAACACTGAAGACCATCCATGATGATCCCAGGGATTGTGACCGTGCGGAGACTGGGGGGAAGGAGGAGGGCAGGCGACTCACAAGGCATCCTCTCCAATACACAACACTCCCCACACAAGAGGTCCAGGATCCCGGCTCGTGCGACATGCTTTCCGTCCACTTAGCCCACCCCACAGCCCAGACTTCTGACAACCGCCGCTTCTCCTGAGTCCTGCCTGTGCCTGTCAGTGTGCTGATAGACGGCCCGGTGTTTCTCGACAGGACACCGGCACTCTGACCCTGCACCGACCACCCCAGGACTAGAGGAAACCGGGGCCAGGAGGAAGAGGGTGAGGCATCATCCACACAGACAGAAGCCCCTCCTCACTGGCAGCTGCACGAACAGTGGCGTATCCAGGGTATGGCAGATATGGCAAGTGCCATGGGCGCCATATGAAGGGGGCGCTCCTGAGTGGCTGGGCAGCAAGGCACTTACAGAGATCTCTTCTTAAAATTGCCCTGATATCGCCACTGTTACTCACTGTCAGTCTGGGGTGGGATCCTGGCCAGCGGAGACTTATTTAGGTTGTTCATCACTGTCCACTGGCTCACTGCCCAAACTGGTTGCTAGCCACGGCACGCCTCGCGTCTAGCAACCAGTGACGTCACGAGGAAGAGGGAGAGGCAGAGACCAGCATTCACAGCGCAGGAGATTTAACTTCCTCCTCCTCGTGCCCACTGCTTAGCTCCACCCACCTCCTCCCTGCATCTTCTCCGAACAAGAAACCTGTGAGGCACAAAGGGAGAAAGGAGTTTAGAAAGTGGTGTCCCCCTAAGTTATTTGCAAAATAGGCTGCCGTGCAGGAGAGGGGAAAGGAGCCGGGAGGTGCACTGTGCTCTCCCTCCTCTCCAGCTTCACAGTCCTAAAACTGCAGCTTTTCTCTCCCAGTGGCTCTGTGTGTGTAGGAGCGCCCTGCAGCTTCCCCTCTCCTGTCCTGACATTGACTTTAGAAGCAGCAGAAAGGAAACAGCAGCCTCATACTATAGGAACGGCTGCCACAGGACTAGAAAGAGTTAACAGCAGGAACTGATCCACCTCCTGCTGCTTACTGAGCCAATGGGCGCTGCTGTAACCCGCCCCTTTCTCAAGCCGCCATCTTTGATTGAGAAGAAGAGTACTTGAGCCATGCTGAAGCCATGCTGGAGCCTGGAGAAAGAACTGAGCTGCCCTGGGGACTGGGGAGGGGGCAGAGAAGGAGGAGACATGAGTAAGAGAAGCAGACGAATGCATTCAGGTAATCTGGAGAATGTGACCAGGAAGAGACATTTACTGCAAGAACTCCTCCCTTTATTCTCTCTGTACTTCCTGTATTCTGTATTCCTCCTCTCTCCCTCTCCGCTCTCCCCCCCCCTCTCTCTCTCCTCCCTCCCCCCCCCCCCAGTTCTCTCTCTCTCTTCCCCCTTCCATCTTCCCCCCCCTCCTTTTTCCCTCTCTTGCCATAACCAGTATAAACACTGTAAATATTACAATAAAATATACAATGCTGTGCTTCCTTCTTCACCTTAGTGTTTCAATTTAAATGTACCCGTATATACTTGAGTATAAGCCGACCCGAATATAAGCCGAGGCACCTAATTTTACCACAAAAAACTGGGAAAACGTATTGACTCGAGTATAAGCCCAGGGTGTCCATCTGCATGCCTCACTGTGCCTCACTTTGCCTCACTGTGCCCATGCCTCACTGTGTCCATGACTAGACTGAAGTTTAACATGGGAGTATATAGAAGGGGTGCCCGGATTTGAAAAATCGCTGCTCCCCGGCCGTAGGTCCCCCAGACAAAAAACACTTATAGAGGAGAAATGGGGCTTCATGTGTGCCAAGTTTCGGGTCCAGGGGACCTAAGACCAGACAGTACCGGGTCCCCAAAGTCACCAGAGAAATGACCGTTTAACATGGGAGTCTATGGAAGGAGTGCCCGGGTTGAAAAAATCAGTGCTCCCCGACCGTAGGTCCCCCGTACAACAAACTTTGCTCACTTGTATAGGAAGTATAGGGCTATATGTGTGCCAAGTTTGATGTCCAGGGGACCTACGGTCGGCCGGTACCGGGTCCGCAAATCCGGGAGATCAGGCACAAAGAGGTGACTCGAGTATAAGCCGAGGGGGGCATTTTAAGCACAAAAAAATCTGCTGACAAACTCGGCTTATACTCGAGTATATACGGTAATTGCATAATTTAAAGTGGTTGTATATTTCTGGACTTTTTTTTTTTTTTTACCATGCAAGGTAAAGGTATAATGTGCTAGTATGGATCGCATTCTAGCAAATTATGTTAAACTTACCTTAAAGCAAAGCCCTCCCACACCCAAAAGCAGCAGGCGCTCTCATTTTTACTAATCTTGCTTCCAGGTTTGCGGGCTCTGTAACTGGCCAGAGTAACGATGAAGTCACTACTGTGCATGTGTGTGGGAGCCACCGTTTATGGCACAGGGTTCTAAAGGAACAGCACCCGTGGCCGTTCCTTCAGAGCGCATGCGCCAGTGATGTCACTGGCTCCATGTAATGTAAATATCTCCTAAACTGTACATGTTTTGGAGATATTCACTGTACCTATAGGTAAGCTTTATTATAGACTTACCTATATGTAAAAGGCAGTAAAGGAAGTTTTCTTGCACTTTAAGTGATGGTGGAGCCCTCCCTCTGAATACCATATACTGTTTATGTGGTGTCCTGTAAACCAAATACACAACTTAATATCTTTCAAACAAATAATAATATCAAAATATAAAATTAGTGATATTTACACCCCTCAAAAGATTTTTGATAACAAGTTGCAACATATAAGTGATGGTAACACCCCCTCAAGAAATAAAATAACTCCACATACAATAGGGGGTGTCACCATCACTAATATACTACAATTTTATATTTTGAAATTTTGACTTGTCATTTTGTTAGATGTTTTTTTTGTTAAAGGGGTGTTCCGGGCAAAAAAAAAAAACTTAAAAGACTGCAGCTGCTGGCTTTTAATAAATGGACACTTGCCTGTCCTGGTGTCCCTCGATTTCAGCACCGCAGCTGATGTTTCCCATCAGCTGTCGGGTGCTGCCGTCGCCATTGCAAGTAAGGGAACCCGGAAGTGTAGCCTTTCGGCTTCACGCCGGGAACCCTACTGCGCATGCGCGAGGCCTGCTCCTCTCTCCTATTAGCCCGGGGGCCAGGGGAGGAGGGAGCCCCGCGGTGACGTCACGGCCGCGGCCGGACTCCCGGAAGTGGGGAAGGATACCTGTCTTTGACAGGTATCCTATCCCCCCTCCCCCCAAAAGGTGGCAATTGTGGCACCGGAGGGGGGGGGGGGAATCCGATGAGTGGAAGTTCGACTTTAGGGTGGAACTCCGCTTTAAGGTTATCTGAAAGATGGGTTTCAAATGTTTTGACAGAGGCGCAATTTTAGTGCTTGCCATAGGTGCCATTTTCACTAGATACGCCTCTGTGCACGGATATTGTGAGTACTCCACTACAGAGGAAAGCTCTGTACGGGATGATGGCAGCCGGAGGGGGGCTGGGGCTGAGCTCTGAACTGGAATCTGTGGGAAAGAGAGCTTTGTATTTGGGGGGAGAGATGTACACAGTGCACCCCCCTCAACCCTGCACGCCGCACACAGCGCACCCCCCTCAACCCTGCAAGCCGCACACGGCGCACCCCCCCTCAACCCTGCACGCCACACACAGTGCACCCCCCCTCAACCCTGCAAGCCACACACAGCGCACCCTCCTCAACCCTGCAAGCCACACACAGCGCACCCTCCTCAACCCTGCAAGCCACACATAGCGCACCCCCCTCAACCCTGCAAGCCACACACAGGGCACCCCCCTCATCCCTGCAAGCCACACACAGCGCACCCCCTTTATCCCTGCAAGCCACACACAGCGCACCCCCCTCATGCCTGCAAACCACACACAGCGCACCCCCCTCATCCCTGCAAGACACACACAGCGCACCCCCCCTCATCCCTGCAAGCCACACACAGCGCACCCCCCCCTCATCCCTGCAAGCCACACAGCGCACCCCCCTCATCCCTGCAAGCCACACACAACACACCCCCCTCATCCCTGCAAGCCACACACAGCGCACCCCCCTCATCCCTGCAAGCCACACACAGTGCACCCCCCTCAACCCTGCATGCCACACACAGCGCACCCCTTATCCCTGCATGCCACACACAGCGCACCCCTTAACCCTACATGCCACACACAGCGCACCCCCCTCAACCCTGAACACCACACACAGCGCACCCCCCTCAACCCTGCATGCCACACACAGCGCACCCCCTCAACCCTGCATGCTGTACACAGCGCATCCCCTCAACCGTGTACGCCACACACAGCGCACCTCTAAACCCTGCATTCAGTACACAGCACACCTCTCAACCTTGCACTCTATACACAGTGCACCTCTGAACCCTGCATTACGTACAAAGCGCATCCCTCAGCCTTGCACGCAATACACAGCGCACGCCTCAACCCTCATTGCTAATAATTAGTTCTAGTTCTTCTTTTCTGTCTATTGGTGGGTCCCGTCACTTCCGCAGTCTGTGGTGTGCAGGCAGTGAGATGATGTGCTGTAACCTTAAGCAACAAATCAGTGGGTTGTAATGATGTGCTGTAACCTCTAGCAACCAATCAGTGAGCCGTAATGATGTGCTACAATGTCTAGCAACCAATTGGGGAGCATTATTAATGTGCAGTAACCTCTAGCAACCAGTGAGTGGTAATGATGTGCAGTAACCTTCAGCAACCAATCAGTAAAGAGTAATGATCTGCTGTAATCTCTAGCAACCAATCAGTGAGCAATAATATTTTGCAGTGACCTCTAGCAACCAATCAGTTTGTAGTAATGATGTGCAGTAACCTCTAGCAAACAATGGGTAAGCGGTAATTATGTGCAGTATCGTCTAGCAACCAATCAGTGAGCAATAATAAGGTGTGTCGTGGACAGTGTAGGAATCAGGTGGGTCAGTGTAGTGGTCAGTATAGCAATCAGATAGGTCAGTTTAGTGGTCAGTGTAGGAATCAGGCAGGTCAGTATAGGAATCAGGTAGGTTAGTATATCAGTCAAGTAGGTCGGTGTAGGAATCAGGTTGGTCAGTACTACTGTACTAGCTATAGGGACTTAAGCCCCATACACACGGTCGGACTTCCATCTGACTTTTCCCTGGATTTTTGTCCGAACGGAGTTGGTCAGGAACACCCATAGCATACACACCACAGGACTTTTCTGCAAACTTTCCCAAAACTTTTTGCAACATCACATGGTTTTTCTGCTCTTTACCGCCACCCTTTGGTCAACTTCTGCTATTGTTGGTTGATTTTAACATTAGTTGTTTTGTCCATCGGACAAAAGTCCGATGGTTTTCTGTACACACGGTCGGACTTTGCTCCATCGGACTTTTGTTGGCCAAAAGTTTGTCCATTTGCAGACCCAACTTTTGTCCAATGAAAACAAAAAAAAAAGCTTGTCCGATGGAGCGTACAAACGGTTGGATTGTTGGTCCAACTTGCTCAAAATGAAGTTTGTTGGCCAAAAGTCAGACCGTGTGTATGGGGCTTTAGAGTGCTAAAAATCCGCGGGTTAGGGGGCGCAAATCTCTTGCCCTGCCCCGGCCGCTGACAACCCATGCTACGCCACTGCATGTTACTACCCTGCTGGGACAAGGATTAAGTTGCTCCTTGGATAATTGGATTTCTCTGGATGTACTCTATTGCAGCAACTTTATATGGACTTGTTTTAGCTTTATTAGTATCAAGTTTATGGACTTTTTTTTTTATATTGCTACTAGCGCTACTTCACACTATTTAAATACTTTCTTTGAGTGATGGACGCACTACAGAAGTTAGCTGCTGTTTACACCCCATATATATATATATACTTATTTTTAGATCTTAGTGCATCCTTTTTGCTCAAGCACCTTTTGTTAGCGCATTAGTACCTTTACTTGCACTTAGTATTTGTAGCTGCTGACTTTAAAAAAATAATAATTGGGCAGAACTTTGCTTTAATGCGTGTAAATGGGTCCTTGCACTTTAAGGGCTTATACACAACAGATGTGTCGGGTAAAGAAATGACATATGGAAGCTCAATGGTTACAGAACAATATAGTGGTTAAGGATGAGCTCAGACTTTTCAGATCCCAGCCCAAACCCACATGAGCAAACCCGCCATGAAGCTTCCACCTTTACTAGGCCAAGTATTTTTGGAGAGGAGTGTATACGTGGCTGCAATGTGGGGAAAACCTCAGTTGCTTATGACTGGCCCAGTACTGTGACAGCTTCCTGGTGGGGTCATTCACGTGGGTTCAGACACGGATTCAAACACACCCAAACTCAATGCTAATAGTAATGGGGGGGTTGGCAGGAACAACCGCTAAGTGCTACCGGGGACCAAGGAGGAGAATATCACTCCCACAAGTGTCAGTTTCTCAGTGGATTTCAGAATAGGAGTTTTCATGATCCCTTGACAACCAATGGTTTTATGGTGTGTAGCTCCATTAGACATGGTAATGAGGATAGTCCAGGTGCACAATATAGATCAGCCTTTCTGAACCCTTTGAACACAGAGAAACCCTTGAAATAACTTTCTGGTCTTAGGGAACCCCTGCTAAAAATTACTTTCCTGGCCAGCCTCACGTCAGAACACAATGGGTTAACCCCTTCCTCCAGTCTCTCAGTACCACCTTCTCTTAGCTGATAAAAGGGAGCCCCTCCTCCTCCCCCGCCCTTGTTCCTTTTTTTTGGTCGGACTCCATGCCACCAGGCTCGTGGAATAGACTACACACAGCTAGTGGGAGGAGCTTTTCTGGTGAGTCTCCTTCACAGAGAGGGAGGGGTGGCTGGGCTGTGTCAGTGTGCACTAGGCTGTCTTCACTAAATGCATAACCTCATTTGTTCACAGCTGCTCAGATATTCTCACAAATCCGCTGCCACCAGAGAGATTCCTTTACCAATGCAAGGTAAAATTAAAAAAAAAAAAAAGAAAAGAAAATTATAATATACCGTATTTATCGGAGCGGAGCGCAGCAATCGCCGCCGAGATACACATAGCCGAGTGTACTCGGCTTTTCTCAGCTCCGCTCACAGTCACGGCGAGTCCCGCCATTGGACCTATGTCATGTCCATCAGAGGTCGGGACTCGGCGTGACTGTGAGCGGAGCCGAGAAGAGCCGACTAGAGCCGAGTACACTCGGCTATGTGTATCTCGGCTCCGCCCAGTCCCTGCGTTCTCGGCGGCGTTCGCCCCGCTCCGTCCAGTCTCAGCGGCGATCTCGGCGGCACCAATTTTGAAATTCGGGCAAGGCTGCAATGAAAACTGGGGGCAAGGCTGCACTGGACACTGGGGCAAGGCTGCACTGGGGCAAGGCTGCACTGGACACTGGGGCAAGGCTGCACTGGACACTGGGGCAAGGCTGCACTGGACACTGGGGCAAGGCTGCACTGGACACTGGGGCAAGGCTGCACTGGACACTGGGGAAAGGCTGCAATGGACACTGGGGAAAGGCTGCAATGGACACTGCTGGCAAGGCTGCACTGAAAAGGCAGCAATGGACACTGGGGCAAGGCTGCAATGGACACTGCTGGCAAGGCTGCACTGAAAAGGCTGCAATGGACACTGGGGCAAGGCTGCAATGGAAACTGCTGGCAAGGCTTCACTGACAAGGCTGCAATGGGCACTGGTAAGGCTGCATTTAAATGTAAGGTTTTTTTTCCTTAAACTTCCCTCCTAAAAGTTTTTTTCCCTAAAATTCCCTCCTAAACTTGGGGTGCGTGTTATACGCCGGCGCGTGTTATACGCCGATAAATACGGTATATAGGAATTATTTTCTTATTGGCTATATCCTGTCTTTAATACAGCATGAGCTCACCACAGCCCCAAAATGCACGAAGATCATCGAAAAGGTAGGAGGGGTCTACGGGGGCCACAAAACAAAAGAGTGCAACACCAGGCTAAAAGGTGTTTTGTCTTTATAGGAGCAGAAGCCCTAAAACAAGACATTTGCAGAAGAAAAAGTCCCGCCACCGTTCAAAATCTCCGCATGCGTCTGGGTCAGACTGCTATGTCAGCAGAACCAAACGTGACAAGAGACCGTCCTGACGAGGGCCTCTGTTGGGCATGTTCAGCACCATCTGCCCCTGGAAAACTCTATGCGCAGACCCACAGATGATTCTATGTTTCCGGCATCACTGGCATGATGGCCTTGTAGCAGTATGAAAATCTTGCAAACATTTTTTCTCTTCTGGAGATCTGTTAAACATAAATTAAATGAATTAAGTGGTCGACTTTGGAATTCTCCACTAATCTGTTAAATTTGCAGCCTGCACCTTTTGAAGTTCAGTAGGCTTGAGTGAAGGATGGCAGCTTCCTCTTACTAGTCTGTAGAGTTGCCACTTGATCCCTTTAAACCCAAACACATATGAATTACACAGGTTCTGAGGATAATTTAAGGAAGATAAGGCACCAAGTGAGTTTAATTACCACTTTAATAAGCCACAGGACCTGTGTAATTAATATGTGTTCGGGTTTAAAGGGATGAGGTGGCAACCCTAGTCTGTGGCCACCGCCCAGACTTTTTCTCCTGTCATTTCTCTTATCTGCTTTGTTCAGTGTTTGGCCAAACAATACCTTCCCATTATAGGAAATGTCGAAGGCTTGTGTAGAATCCTGCCCTCCAGTGGCATAACCATAATACTCTCATAGCAGTGACTGAGTGAGCCAGCGCTTGTAATAGGTCTACCAAAAGCATCAACCAAATATCAGTTGCTAGATTCAACTCTTTCTGAAAACTATGCCAAATCTTGTAGTTTCCTGTGTTGAATGCAATACCATTCCTGAAGTTTATATATAGCGAATTTAACTCTGTTGCTGATTGGTAGGCAAAACCTGTCACTGTATAGATTCTGTCCAAGTCTGATGGCCAGATTGCCACAATTACTATGTCCCAGATGTGTTTCTGCATCAGTGTTTTTGATGCATTCCCAATGCGTTTTTGCCACTTTCCAGATGTGTCCCATATAGAAACAATGCAACATTCTACTTTTGTTGACTACACTAGAATGCGCTGTACTGGTGTGAACTAAGTAATTGGAATCAAAGTTAGACACTGTCCATGTGTTTCTTGATGCAGAATAAAAACGCACTGGACTGCATCTGGTAAGAACAAGTCCATTTTCTCATCAATAGGATCTCTGAAGACAACCGAATTATAAAAAAGGCAAAGACATTTGCTGTCCCAGAAACTAGAGGGCAGCATCCACCCCTGGAAGTGCAATGCATAAACATACATCAGCCATCCTATTTGGATAAAGTTCAGATAACTTGTTACTGTGAATTGGTCTTCTGACGAGGTCTCGGTCATCCTTCATCAACAAGGGATTTACGCTCTTCCATTATGGGAAAAGACCATCTTCCATCATGAGCGATTTACGCTCTGCCATTGTGGGAAAAGACCATCCTTCATGAACGAGCGATTTACGCTCTGCCATTATGGGAAAGGACCATCCTTCATGAACGAGCGATTTACGTTCTGCCATTATGGGAAAAGGCCATCCTTCATGAACGAGCGATTTACGCTCTGCCATTATGGGAAAAGACCATCCTTCATGAACGAGCGATATACGCTCGATCGTTATGGGTGTTGCTTGTGGCGTGGATATTTTGCAGCATACTTTCTGCTATAGCTGCCTTAATAGGCCTTAGAATTTTGCACAACCACATACTTGTGAGGCAACCTGTGCAATTTAATTTCTCTGCCACTGCAGACTGCATGCAGGCCCAAAATGCACCCTGAGCTTGGCAAGGCATCTTCTATCATGCTGGTATAAACACATGTACCAATCTCCTTTACCTGGCAGGACTGCAGAGGGAGAGAAGCCCTCCCAACTGCAGATCTCCAAGATCATTTACCCCATTGCATGGTGTCTGGCAATTCAGGGTAGAGGAAGACCATTTCAAGTTCAAATGTCTACCCTTCGGGATCAGCACAGTACCTCAAGTCTTCTCCAAGATCTTGCTAGCTATTATCGCCGTTATACGTTTGAGGGGCATAAAGATCTTCCACTACCTAGACAATATCTTGGTAGTGGCCCGTGCAAGCGAGGAGTTGAGGGCACAACGCAAGGTGGTGCTGAAGATTCTATCCGAGTTCGGCTGGATTGTCAACAAGCAGAAGAGCCAGTTGATTCTCTCCCAGGAGATGGAATACCTAGGGCTTGTTTTCAACACAAGCAAAGGGCATGTCTCGCTACCAAGACGCAAAACAGCTGAGCTAGTAGCCTGCGTAAACAGCGTGAGGGTGTCCTCATCGCTGTCGGCAAGGGACTGTATGATGCTTCTGGGAATCTTCACCGCAGCGATCCCAGCTGTCCCCTGGGCAAGATTCCACACAAGGGCATTCCAGACGTCCTTTCTGAACCAGTGGGATGGCGTATCACTCCACCAAAAGATCCTCATACCAAGACGGATCCGCCAGGGCTTGGCGTGGTGGATAGCACCAGGAAATCTGTTACGGGGCATGCCTCTCAGCCCCGGAGATTGGATTCAGATAACCTCGGATGCCAGTCTCCTAGGCTGGGGCGCTCACTGCCTCGGCAGGCAGGGTCAAGGCGAATGGAGCAGGATGGAGACCAGACACTCCAACCTTCTGGAGTTACAAGCAGCATACCTAGCCCTGCGGGCATTCGAGAACCTGGTTCACGGAGCTTGGATCAAGCTGATGTTGGACAACCGAACGGCGGTTGCTTATATAACCAAATAGGGTGGAACCAAGAGCTTGCCGCTGCTGCAGGTGGCAACTAATATATTCGTCTGGTTTAAAGCACATGTGGAAGCCTTGACGGCAGCCTACATTCCGGGCAGTCAAAACTACATAGCAGACCGTCTGAGTCGGGATTATCCCAGCAAAAACGAGTGGGCACTCAACAAAGACTATCTGAAAACAATCTTTTACAGGTGGGGTACACCCTCAGTGGATCTGATGGGGATTCCATGGAATGCGAAAATACCCCGGTTTGTGTCAAGGTTCCGCTGCAACGAAGCGCTAGCTCAAGACGCCTTCTCAATTCCGTGGGACTTTCCCCACCGGTACCCCTGGTAATGAAGACCCTATTGAAAATTGCGAGGGAGAACGTCCATGCAATTGTTATCCTGTCGTTCTGGCCACGGAGGCCATGTGTCACGGTCTGGAGTCAGGCTCAGAGGCCAGTAGCTAAAGCAGCAGAGCAGGTATTCACACAGGTCACCCTGGCTGATGACACGGGTTCACCTGAGGTGCGGGGTCTAAGCACTGACCGGTATTCACCAGGGCTCCTAAAGGTGGAGATGGGCTTCGCTGCGTGTCAGTGCCAGGTCGCGGTCCTCAGATTAGCCCCACCAGGGGGTGAGCAAGCCGGGGTCCAGAAACAGATATTACAGGTAGGGATCAAGCAGAAGCGTAGTTGGGGACGAGCCAAAAGTCGGTAACAGATAGTTGCAGGTTGGGATTCAGCAGAAGCGTAGTTGGGGACGAGCCAAAAGTCGGTAGTGAGTGATAGCAAAGATGCGGTCGGCAGCAGTAGACAGGAGCAAGATATTGGCTGGTGAAGACACAATATTCTGGCAACCAGGAAGTGCAGGGACATAGCTTAAATCAGGAAGTTCCTGGGAGGAGCAAAGGATTCAAGGTTCAAGGCAAACAAGATTCAAGACAAGAAAGATCATTCAAGGAATTGTGTAATGAACTATCCAAGGAGCTGTCCAGCATTCCAGGTGGCTCAGCAAGTAGAGTCACCACCAGATACACCAGAGGTCCCAGGTTCAAGCCCAGGTCCTAACACCATGGTTCTCACTGCTCCTGCAGAGGGCAGCAGTTCCCCCAATATGGCGGCCACTGAAGAGAGACCTTCTACAGCAAGGCCAGTGGTATCATCCCAACCCAGGCAGGTTGCAACTGATGGCATGGCTGTAGAATCAGCTAGACTGCAGTCACAAGGCATCTCAGAAGAAGTAATCTCAACACTACTGAAGTCTAGAAAAGTTACAACTAATGTAACTTACACCAGGATTTGGAAGAGATTTACAGCATTCGTTTTGCAACAAAATTTCTCCCCATTGTCCGCAATCATTGCGCAGGTACTGGACTTTTTACAGTTAGCTTTAAAGATAGGCTTAGCCTATAAAACCATAAAGGTACAGGTGTCAGCCTTGGCGTGCTTCACAGGTCACAGATGGGTAGACGAACCACTAATAAAACAATTTCTTAGAGCAGCCATAAGAATGAGACTGCCAAAGAGGTCCCTGTTCCCAGCCTGGGACCTGGGACCTGGGCACGGTACTGGACTGTACTCCCTCCGGAATAAACGCAGTCTCTATGGATCAGTGGCAAGGGCCTTTACGAACCATAAGCTCTCAGTACCCTTTAGTAAAATAGTACAAAGTGGCAAACTGTATGCAGGAGTATCCTGTCTTTGAGTAGAACCACACACTGTTCTGACATTTAGATACTACTAGCCCACTTGACTGCCTTGACTACCAGCCCACCTGGCTGCCTTGAAGAGTGCCCCAGAACAAGGGATTGGGATTTAGCAAAACGCTGTCCCTTGAAAGTATGCTACATCTGGCAATCTCTCCCCTGGTATGCGTCTGGGTGTGCTGAGGTACTCATACTGTCCTTTGCTCCGCCGTGCACTAGGCAAGGGTTCTGTTCAGGCATCCTGCTGTTCAGATCTCCCCACGCCAGCCCGGATGTCTTCCAAAGGTAATGGGGATCTCTCTGTTAGGCTTCTCTCTGTTAGGCCAGGAGGTCCTGCAGATCAGGACCTCCTGGCTTCCGTCCCACTAACTTCTAGAAGCTTCTCCAAGATTCTAGAACCAAGAGGAGGTACCAGGGACCTACACTGTAGAGCCATCCAGCCTGACCTGTAGTAACCCGACCCAATTACAGATTTACACAGCTAATATGAGTCCAACAAATAAATTTGCCTACACTCATTGTACTCTAGAGGGTGCTACACAAAAAAAAGTGCCAGTGCAGGTGGATTGGCTAAGCCCTGTGGCCTGGTAACAAAAATTGCCCCGCTCTCAGCCAAAATGCCTAGCCCATGAGGCATAGTGCAGAAAAAAGCAAGCATTGTCATGGCCTACTGTAGTTTTACACAGTTGGGTCTCAAACCCATAGTGCTTCTTCAGCACCCCCCAGGGCACCACTCCCAGGAAACGCATGACACTGCAGGCTCTCTGCCTTCCCAGCCTCTTGACAGACATGGCAGCAATGCTCAAATCAAAATTCACTGGGCCCCTCAGAACCCTCCACAACAGGGAAGTACCTCCACCACACACCCTATGTGGTGAATGCTCAATTTGGTTTCCTTGTCCATCAGGACGATCTATCATAACAGCAGTGCTACTATACAGCCAGCAGTCCAAAGCATAAGGCCAAACTGATGGTGGAACACCCCTACGGGAGACTGATAAGAACAGATAATACACTTGATCATAGCCAAAAAGTGGAGACTTATCTGGAAACAACAGACCCTATCTACACCACTGATGTCCAAAGATCTCCCTACATCTACCCAATTCATTCAACTGTTGCTTATTGCTGCCTCCTCTTTCCTGTGCTGCCAGCTGGTAAAATGGCTCTTGTATGCAATATAATCTTAAAACAATCAGCACAGGATTTAAACTTCAAACACTATGCTTTATTTGCAGCACCTGTCCCTTCACTCTATATAAACTTACTAGTATGGTACCGGGCCAGCAGGTACAGGGAAATCCATCCCTGGCCTTCCTTATTGGGTCGTGGGATGTTCCACATGACCAGTGCAGAGAGCCGTAAGGGAATTCAGGGACAAAAAACGTCCCTGTATCTGCAGGTCAGGTCCCACACTGATCAGAGGTTTATATATTGTGGTGTTCCCCAGAAGTAATCACGTGACCTGTGATGTCACGTGCGCTCCACGCTGGACCAGGCCTCATCCTGATGGCCACAGGACAAGCCTGAAGAAAACACACTCTGCAATCTCCACATCCGTGCAGCCAATGGATCCGGGACGAGGATTACAGGACTTTACAGATGAGCCTTCTTTCTTTTCCTTCCTGTAAGTGTGATTTGTACATTGTGTCATTAAAAGAACATTTTTAATACTGCACATAGGTGGCGCTTCCTTTTTCTACCCCTTCTTTTCATTTTCAGGGCTTCTACCTTCAATAGAGCCCATTTCTAGAGTTCCAGGTGTGTCTGTGCCATGCTGTGTTCAGGTACAGGGTGAGTCTTCACTAAAGAAAGGCAGGAGGAGCCAAACAATCCAATCGTTGCTCTGGGGGTCGCGTTATATTTCCTTTCCTAATGTCAATAGTCACTACATCCATTAACCACTTAAGGACCGCCGCACGACGATATACGTTGACAGAATGGTATGGACAGGCACAAGGGCGTACAGGTACGTCCCCTTTAAGAACCCATCCGTGGGTCGTGCTCGCGACCCGGTTCGAAGCTCCATGACCGCGCCCATGGGACCCGTGGACCCGATCGCCGCCGGTGTCCCGCGATTGGGTCACAGAGCTGAAGAACGGGGAGAGGTAAGTGTAAACAAACCTTTCCCTGTTCTTCCTAGTGGCATGTCAGTGATCGTCTGTTCCCTGTCATAGGGAACGACGATCAGTGACGTCACACGCCAAGCCACGCCCCCCTACAGTAAGAATCACTCATTAGGTCACACTTAACCCCTACAGCACCACCTAGAGGTTAACCCCTTCACTGCCAGTGTAATTTTTCACAGTAATCAGTGCATATTTATAGCACTGATCGCTGTAAAAATGACAATGGTCCCAAAAATGTGTCAAAGGTGTCCGATGTGTCCGCCATAATGTCGCAGTCATGATAAAAATTGCTGATCGCCGCCATTACTAGTAAAAAAAAAAATATTAATAAAAATGCCATAAAACTCCCCTCTATTTTGTAGACGCTATAACTTTTGCGCAAACCAATCAATAAACGCTTATTGCGTTTTTTTTTTTTACCAAAAATATGTAGAAGAATACGTATCTGCCTAAACTGAGGGAAAAATATGTTTTTTTATATATTTTTTGGGAATATTTATTATGGCAAAAAGTAAAACATATGTAATTTTTTTCAAAATTGTCGCTCTATTTTTGTTTATAGCGCAAAAAATAAAAACCGCAGAGGTGATCAAATACCACCAAAAGAAAGCTCTATTTGTGGGAAAAAAAGGACGTCAATTTTGTTTGGGAGCCACGTCGCACGACCGCGGAATTAAAGTGACGCAGTGCCAAAACGCAAAAAGGGGCCTGGTCCTTTAGCAACAAAATGGTCCGGGGCTTAAGTGGTTAAATCAATTTTCATTTAGCTCCAACAGCATTAAAATACTAGGAGGTACCTGACTGAATTTGTAGCACACCCACCAGTTTGTGAGGGGTAACAAGAGCACAACATTAGGAGTTACAACTATGAGGAAAGAGAAAAAAATGGCAATATCCAAATTTACTTAGTCTCTTTATTATAGGCAAAGAAACATATGTGTGTGTAAACATTATGTATACAGCCTACATAGCAGTGCATTGTGAATATGAAAATTATTGTGTAGTACCATTTATCTTTAAAATCTGGCTTGGAAGAAAAATTCATATTATGACATTGCATCTGTTGGAGAAATGAGAGGAAAAAAATGCAAATTGCCATGATTTGGGGTCAGGGAAAATCCTTATGGGCATGGAGCCATTAGTGACTTCTGATGCCACGTACACACGAGCGGTTTTCCCGTCGGAAAGAAAAACAATGGTTTTCCCCGACGGAATTCCCCGCATACACACGGTCACACAAAAATCCGTTGAACATTTGACTGCCAAGAACGCGGTGACGTAAAAGACTACGACGAGCCGACAAAATGAAGTTCTATCCTTCCGAGCATGCGTCAAATTGTTTCCGAGCATGCATGGTTTTTTTTTTCCGTCGGAAAAGCATACAGACGAATGGTTTTCCTGCTAGGATTTTTTCCTGATGGGAAAAAAGAGATCCTGCGCTCCTTTTTTTTTTTCCATCAGTTTTCCTGTTGGAAAAAGTCAAATGGAGCATACACACAGTCGGGATTCCCGGCCAAAAGCTCTCATCGGACTTTTTCCGACGGGAAGACCGGTCGTGTGTACGAGGTATAACTTTGGAACCCTTGTTACCATTCCACTAGCTTGATGTTATATGTCATTACAACCTCTATTCACTACATTGATTCAAGTCATATCAACCTTATACTCAGCAGCACCTGCTTTCACAAATTCCTATGCTTACTTTGTCAACCAGTAACCCCACTAACCCCACTGACCAAACATGTTTGGCTTGTTGAAAAGAACTCCTGAGTTGCGGAACTGTATTAGAGGAACAAAAATACCAAAGATAACTTACTGGTATGTAAACCTGCTCCACATGAGCTCAAAGGAAATACATTACCCAAAATAAAACCAAAGAGGACTCCTTGGTATTCAGATATGTTCTGCATCAGCTCAGGAATGTCTATCAGCAAAGCTATAATTTTTTTCTCATATCCATATCGTCCTACAACCCAAATCAGCGTTTTAATATTTTAATTCCCAACTATAGTGTACGTTTAGTAAACTGAGAAGTTTTTTTATCAGTTCAGTTCTCTGCAGTTCTCAGAAGAAAATTATCTCCTTTGCAGCCTGTTTATGAAGCCGAGAACTTCAGTTCTTATGCCGCGTACACACGATCGATTTTCTCGACGGTGAAAACACCGTCGAGAAAATAGACGGGAAAAACGAGGGAACGGCTTGGTTCCCTACACACGTCCGTTTTTCCCGACATTTTTTTTTTGGTCGAGAAAAACGACCGTGTGTAGGCTCCGTGGCAGTGTTTCCCTATGGGAAAATTGCCGCGGAAAAAAACGACGGGAATCACGACGAGAAAAATTAGAGCATGTTCTAATTTTTCTCATCGTGATTAATGCCGTTTTTCCCGTCTGGAAAAATGACAAAAAGCCCACAGACGATCGTTTTTCTCGTCCAAAGGGAAAAATGTAATTTTTCCCGACGGGAAAAATTATCGTGTGTACGCGGCATTAGACCCCTTTCACACTGGAGTGTTTTGCAGGCGCTATAGCGTTAAAAATAGCGCCTGCAAAACGCTGCTAAACTGCTGCCCCGTGGGCTTTTACACTGGAGCGTTGTGGTAGCAGGACGTTAGAAAAAGTCCTGCTAGCTGCATCTTTGCATCGGTGAAGGAGTGGTGTGTTTACCACTTCTTCACCGCTGCTGCCCATTGAAATGAATTGGACAGCGCGGCAGCGGATGGTGGGCGGTTTTAACCCTTTCTCGGCTGCTAGCGGGGGGGTAAAACCGCCCCCCGCTAGCGCCCAAAATGGGCAGCAAATCCGCCCATAGCGTCGGCGGTAAAAATCGCGGCGTTTTACTGCCGATGCTATGGGCGCTCCAGTGTGAAAGGGCTCTTAGAGGGAGAGGTTTTTCCTCTAAAAAACGCAGAGATCTGTATAGAAGGAGGTGGGCTGCCTGTAATCTCATGAGATATTGTGAGATTACAGTGCCGCCGAGTTTAAAAAGTGAAACCAAAGAGAACATATAATGTCATGTACAGACACATGGTAACTAACTTATATATATATATATATATATATATATATATATATATATATATATATATATATACAGTAAAGATAAATAAAAAACCTGCGCCAACTAGTAATAAAATGAAAAAAGCTGCACCTCAAATTTCAGTGATAGCTGAAAACAATGTGAAAAATAGTGAGAGATAAGGGCGCTAAATATCAATCTATCAGAAATAATTCTAATAGATATATCGATTAATTAATTACACCCGCCTTAACTAAATGGTGCTAAATAGTGTGCAGATACTATACGTATAAAATCACAAGTGAAACAAAAAGGGGCAAGTTAGTTCCAATGGGAGGGGGCCTCTGCTGCCACCCCCCCACCTCGCACTACGGAGGGGGATATTCCCAGTCTAATGACTTCTATCCAGCCCCATACATGGCACCTACACACAATAGGTATGGCCCTCTGGATGGTAGACCCATGGACTATAATTACCAGTATTACAATCAGGGACCCAACCATTATGCCCCTAGACCACCTAGGGGTCAATTCAGAGGAAACTACAGAGGAAGACCAGTTCAACATCAAAACAATTACCCACAGGGGGGGGGGAATGGAGGGGATGGAAAGAGCCCTACAAAATTCCATCCAATACTCCACAATACCCCAAAGAACAGTTAGAAAAAGAGGTAAGAGAGGGGGAGCCAGAAAGAAAAAGGTCGCGGGACAGCTAAACGAAGGAATTTTCAATCTTGCGGGAACTGACTTTTCAGAGGCTGAGTTAAAGGTTCTTTCGCATGGTTTAAAATTCGCTTCAGATAGGAAGATCAATAAATTTGATCTTTTTATCGACATTGAAAAATATGTCAGAAAACTAAATATTAAAAAACATTTTGCTTCCCAAGTATCCAATACTCCCTCTGATGGAAATGGTAGTATTTATTCACACAGTGGATTAAAAAACAATTCCATATTTAATCCCAAAAAAGGTACACATTACCATGTAGAGGTTTTTAAACATATGGTGCAAGATGACATTAGAGACTTACAAACACAACAGGTTAGACACAACCAATCATTGATGGAGGGAATCAGATCACTTGAGAAAAATAAAAATATTGTTATCCGTCCCGCGGATAAGGGGGGAGGGGTAGTGGTACTTTCAACACAACAGTACCACGATGAAATTGATTGCCTATTGGAAGACCATAGTACTTATAAACTTCTCCCAGGTGACCCTATGAGAAGACTTAAAGAAGATCTGTCGAGCTGGGTCACAGAGGGAGCCGATAGAAATATACTAAACACCAAAGAAGCCCAATACCTTATACCCCGAGTGCCCCGTACGCCGGTATTATACATATTACCGAAAGTCCACAAAAATAAAGATAACCCCCCTGGTCGACCAGTTATTAGCGGGATTGGGTCCCTTTATTCCAGAGTGGGAGAATACTTGGACATATACCTACAACCTTTGGTCATACAAGGGAAGTCCTACCTTAAAGACAGTAGAGAACTTATCAAATCACTGTCTTCCATAGAAGTTACAGAGGAGACCTCGATGGTCACCATTGATGTAGAGTCTCTCTACACCAACATTAAGTAGGAAGATGCTTCTTTGGCGGTTGAATTGGCCCTCATAGAGCATTCCCATCTATCTATGGAACAAGTCCAATTTTTGGTAGAAGGATTACAACAAGCGATGGGTAATAACTATTTCTGGGCATGGGGCAAGTTCTATAATCAGATCAAAGGTGTGGCGATGGGGGCTCGTTATGCCCCCAGTGTGGCTAACCTGGTCCTCAACAAATGGGAAAAACGAATCTATCTACTTTGATATCTCTAAGTGTCTGATTTATTACAAAAGATATATCGATGATATTATTCTGCTGTGGGAGGGGTCAGTATCCCTGTTTGAAACATTCCTAGGGGCCATGAATGTCAACCATTATGGCCTCAAGTTCACAGCTGAAAGTAGTTTTACTGCCATCAATTACTTGGATCTAACACTAGTCAAAAAAGAGGGTCGGGTAGGCACAAAGACATACTTCAAGACTACAGACAGGAATGGATTTTTGCCTACATCTAGTTGTCATCACCCTCAATGGTTGGGGGCGATCCCCAAGGGGCAACTTATGCACATCAGGTGCAATTGTGATCAAGTTTCAGACTTTGAATCCCAAGCTGCCACTCTCATTGAGAGGTTTAGGGAGAAAGGTTATTCTCAACACACACTTGAAAAAAGCAAAAATTAAGTGCTTTTGATGGATAGGGAATCCCTTCTTGTTTCCAAGAAAAAGCCTCTATTTTCAGGTGAACTAGCCTTTCTTTCGGGCTTTCATAGGCAATACAGGGATGTGGAAAAAACATTCAAGAAATTTTGGCCTATACTTCTTAAAGACGATGACTTGGCCAAAATTTTACCTCCCAAACCAAAATTTATTTATAGGAGGGCACCTGTGTTGCGTAATATGATTGCGCCTAACATACCTGATCCCCCTAAGAAACCTCTCACTTTTCTGGATGGTTCCGGCTTCCATTATTGCACTCGTTGCAAATCTTGTCGGAGAACCAAAAGATATACAAGGAAAATCAGCAAATTTAAGTCCAATGTCACACATCAGGAATTTGAAATTAAACCGCTCATAACCTGTGACTCTAGGCATGTCACATATGTCTTAGAGTGTCCTTGCTCCCTTCAGTATGTGGGTAGGACCACAAGGGAATTGAAGGTTAGGATTAATGAGCACGTGACAAATATCCTTAAAGGATTTGGTAACCATAGTGTCTCACGCCACTTTGCCCAATTCCATGAACAGGATCCTGGAAAATGTACCTTTTATGGGATCGATAAGGCAGTGGGTCATTGGAGAGGAACGGATTTAAAAAAGTCCATATCCCAGAATGAAACTCAATGGTTGTACCGACTTAGATCAATGCAGCCGTTGGGTTTGAATATTGACTTGGACTTGAATTGTTTCCTCACTAATGAATAAAGTTTCCATCATTTAGGGCTCTATTATCTTTTTATTAGTTTAGTGTTTCTAGACTTTTTATCATATTTTTATTATTTTAGAAATTTGATACTGTCCTAATAATGGTTTTACATATTTTAATAAAGTTTTATTGTATATAATTTTTTAATTTTATGCATTATAAACGCCAGTACTATGTAAATATGCTGTGCTGCTTCACCGGGACAGAGGCTGTTTGTCTATTCATCCCCTCCCATATGTTAATTACGAGTGACATAAATATCTTATCCCCAGCGTGACCTGTTGCGCTTCCTGATGACGGAATCCGAAACGTACGTCAAGGCGCATTACAGGTCAGGCAACCGACGTTACTTCCGGTCCCGCTGGCTGTCTGTTCTGAAGTTGGTGGAACGCACGCCATCATCCACAGGTCGGGACTGCCATTCGCTCACCCACGCCGTTACAGCCTTAGTGCCGGGTTTGGGGCACTAACATACTTTCCATATCCCAGTATTTCACCATCGCTTGCTCAGCTGACATAATTTCCTTGATACCTAGCAAGTTGATACTTGCATAAGCCTGCTTGACCTCTTTTTTAGTTAAAAGGGTCAATACGTTGGGGTAAGCTGCCATCTTTACTATAGCACTATCGGGTGTTCACGGTGAAGGTGGATCTAAAAGTCACAAGGAATTTTTTTGATTAAATACATCACGTATTTGGAAGATTTATGACACATGCAGAGGAATATTTTGTTCACTACTGTTGTGGGACTTTATTGTGTTCATTTTTTGGACTTTGTTGCACATTTGTAATTTTTAGAGAGTGTTTATATTTATTTGGTGCCTTTTTTTGCAGTTTGATTGGTATTATTCTGCTCATATATTTTTTGTTTCACTTGTGATTTTATACGTATAGTATCTACACACTATTTAGCACCATTTAGTTAAGGCAGGTGTAATTAATTAATTGATATATCTATTAGAATTATTTCTGATAGATTGATATTTAGCGCCCATATATACAGTAAAACCTTGGATTGCGAGCATAATTTGTTCCGGAAGCATTCTTGTAATCCAAAGCACTTGTGTATCAAAGCAAATTTTCCCAT